>VMDO01006658.1:0-98110 GCA_007922755.1 Pedetes capensis
AGAAAGAAAGAAAGAAAGAAAGAAAGAAAGAGAAAGAAAGGAAGTCATGAATAGCAGCATGACTAGAGGGCTAACATTTTTGCTACCATGATGACCCAGTAAGCCTCAGCTCCCTGTACACTAAAACACTTCCTAAGGATAGAGAAAATCTGAAGTACCGATTCTCTTTCCTCAGACACTTAAAAAGAGTTTAGGTTGCATAAAAGGATAATGACTTAGTTGGATTCCCATGAGATCATAAGACGGGATTGATTTCTTCCTCTTGTATCCAATAAATTAAAGCTGTTAAGAAAAACCAGAGTATTTGCAGACAATATAAAGAAACTATATATCTATTCCATGTGAAAATTACAGTGTGAATAAAACCAGAGCTTCAATTTCTTCACTAATTCCCTGCGTGCCTTTGTTTTGGTATCTTTCCTCAACCTGGACAGAGATCTACAAGGTAAGCACTAGCCATTGATTTATAGAAATATGCATATCCCTGCAAGTTTTGGGGAGGGCCTTTAAGCTATCTGTGGTGTTCAGCAGGACCTCTACTGTTTCATTAGGAGGTATTGGTAATGTCAGGACATGATTTGCTTTTTATGATTGCTCAGAAGTGCTACAGTGGTTACTAGTGGGAACCAGGACAACTAAATGTCAAAAAGAAGAGAAGGAACATTCTGCATGCCAAAACACATTCTCAACCAAAGTACCAGCAGAGCCCTCATTGGGAAAACTATGTAGGTGCTACAGTTACAGATAAAAGATAAATTAACTACAGAACAAAATAGGAAAGGAACAGCATGCAAGAACAGAGGTTGGGAGGTAGAGGCAGGAGACAGGGAGGGAGATACTAATATTACCAAGAGATAAATGCTGAAAAATCTACAAAGATTTAAAAATCTCAAAAGCCAGAGAGTATTTCTTTAAAATGTTCACTCTCTAACGTGCACTACTCTTGACTTCGATTTATAAGCAAAAGGCTTTCTTGCCCTCATGCAAAAGCTCTAAGAAGCACAGCAGGGCATGTTGGGCTTGGGTGGCAGTGGCAAGAGGGGAGGTGGGCAGAGGGAGGAGCTGTTGAAGGCAGAAGATCAACTTCTCCTTATTCTGTAAAATTACACCTTCAAGTAAAAATGATAGCCTTCTGACTTTAGTGGGAGCCATGGAGAGGATAAATTAACAAGTAATGAGTTCATGGCCTTTCCATGGCAACAAGAAAGAAAAAAAGTCACAGCTGGGTGTGGTGGTGCACGCCTGTAATCCCAGCAGGTGGGGAGGCAGAGGCAGGAGGATCACAAGTTCGAGACCAGAGGCAGTTTGCGTAACTTAGTGAAACCCTGTCTCAAAAAACTGAAAAAAAATGGGCTGGGGGTGCTGCTCAGTGGTCCAGCACTTGCAAAGCATGTAAGCGCGAGGCCCTGGGTTCAACCTCCAGTACCACACACACAAAAAAAGTCATTAAGACAACCTAATGCTCCCTCAGAAATTTCCATAGTTTGGCCCAAAACCTATCAAGAAAGAGTATTGATTTTTTTTTAAATTTCCTTTTTTAAACATGTTTATGGGAACTTCTTAAAATTGGAGACTGATATCAGCTTCCAAAGCTTTAGTGTGACTGACTTTCTTCCCTCAATCTTATATATTCAACCACTGACACTTACCTGTAGATGTGAAAATGATTTAGTTCTGTATAGCATATTCTGGAGCTACAGAATATTCACTGCTATACTCATCAAATATAGGCATTTTGCTGTAAAAAATATGAACCTATAGACAAATAAAGGATTTGCTTCCATTCCTTATAGCAGCCTTACCAACCAATTATAGAATAAAAACAGGAAAAATAAAACACTGTACATAGGGAGAAATAAAAGAGATTTTCATCCTTTGCACTTGAACAAAGTAGACATGTGCCTTTAGGTTTTTAACTTCTTTATGGTTTCTAATCAGTCTTCCCAGTCCTGTACCAATCTTGAATTACTTTTCTCTGCTCAAAGTGCTTGGTTATATTACTAACACATATAACAGAGACTATAAAGAAACAGATAAAAAGGAAACAAAATAACCTATAAAAAGGTACTGGACATATTTTAATCCTCTTTTAAAAAATTCCTGCCCTTGTCCCCTGTGGAACTTATACAGAATCTCAGAAATCATAAAGACAAAAAGTTGAATAGTATTCCACTGTGCATATATGCCACCCTAAGAAAGGCAGACAATAGCAGAAGTCAAGACCAACAGGCTTAGACATAAAAATGTGAGTGCAATTAATTCAAACACAGTTTTCTGTTTCAATATAATTTCAACTGAAAAAATAATATTCCTAACTATATTAAATAAAACTGAGACTAAGAAGAAACAAACTCTCAGTGCAGGAAATTGTTGACTTGTTTCAGTAACTTAATATTAAAATACCTGAGAAAAGTCATTTATATACATACATACACATACACACACATACACACATTCTACCACAAAGACAATTCACTATTTGTTTAGAAAATATCAGAGCCATTGGTTATTCCATGTACAAAGATTTTTAAACAGCAGTGTCCAATACTTAGAGTCCATGTTACAATATCCATCTAAAAATTAAAGGAAGACTTTTAACTAGAAAGGAAAACCAAACTTATTAATGTTTGCTTCTATTTTCAAAAATAACATGTTAAAGTAAACCTTAGCTCTTTAAAGAGAATTTTGCAATATGAAAGTTTGATTAACAAGGCTTCCTGGTGGAAATTTAAGTTTTAGGAAATTCAGATTTTTATGAAACCAAAACAACCATTTACATATTATCACTAGGCCTTATGAAATGAACTGGGAAATAATTTTTGAGAACTGAAAACAAAAGATGTTAACTTCTGTTTGGATGTCTCTGCTGCTTCAATTTTATCTGTGTATTTACTTAAGCAGAAGAAATTAATTTCTGTCCTAAATAATGGACACGGATTGAACTATGGAGAGGGAATGGGTGAATTCTATCTAACTCTAGGAAAAAAATCCATTTGCCCTGCCATTGTCTGCAAAATTTAGGTGGACCATCACCAACCTCTTCTCTTTTTTCTTTCTTATTTCTACTGATAATTTTAAAAGTACAAGTTAATGGGTTTCATTATGACATTTCCATACCTGCATTTCATTTTATATTGCTCACATTCACTTCCCCCTTACCCTCTCATGACCCCCTCTCCCAACCCTCCTTCCCAACCATTGGTCTCCTTTCTACTTGCATGTCTTTTTAAAATATATGTGTGTGTGTGTGTGTGTGTGTGTGTGTGTGTGTGTAATCCTAATTTTGTCATAATTGCAACATGTCACATTTCCTTTCTTTTTTTCCTCTTACCCTTTCTTTTGCTCCCTCCCACTTTTCTTTCCTACATAAGTCCCATCTGCTTTCATGATCTATATGTTTCAATACTGAATATATACTTAAGTCTAACATCCACATATGAGAAAAAACATGCAATGTTTATCTTTCCAGGTCTGGCTTCTTTCACTTAAAATGATGATCTCTAATTCCACCCATTTTCCAGCGAATGCCATAATTTTGTCCTTCATTATAGCTGAATAAAACTGCATGGTCTATCTATACTACAGTTTCTTTATTAACTCCTCTGTTGGTGGACACTTGGGTTGATTCCATATCTTGGTTTTTGTGAATATTGCTGCAATAAACTTGGATAAGCAGGTATCTCTATGGTATATTGACATATTCCTTCAGATATATACCAAGGAGTGGCATAGCCAGGTCATATGGTGGTTCTATTTTTAGTTTTTAGAGAAACTTCCATATTTTTTTCCATAGTGACTGTACCAATCTGCATTCCCACCAGCAGTGTTTAAGGGTTCCTTTCTCCCCACGTCCTCACCAGCACTTGTTTGTTTTGTTGAACGTAGCCATTCTGACTGGAGGGAGATTGCCTCTTGGTGTAGTTTTGATTTGCATTTTCCTGACACCTAAGGATGTTGAATATTCTTTCATACGATTGTTGGCCATTTGTATTTCTTCTTTTTAGAAGTCTCTATTCAGTTTTTTGCCCATTTTTTGATTGGATTATTTGCTTTTGGGGTGTTTAATTTTTTGAGCTCTTTATATATTCTGAATATTAATACCCTGTTTGATGTATAACTGGCAAAGATTTTATTTCATTCTGTAGGTAGTCTATTCACCTTGATAATTGTATCCTTTGCTGTGCAAAAGCTTTTTAATTTCATGTAATCCCATTTGTCAATTCTTGCTACTGTTTCCTGTGCTTTTGGGGTCCTGTTTCCTATTCAGAAAGTGCTTGCAAATACCTATGTCTTGAAGTGTTTCCTCTATGCTTTTCACTAGAAGTTTCAAGGTTTCTGGTTTTACATTAAGGTCTTTGATCCATTTTGAACTGATTTTTGTACAAGGTGAGAGAGTGATATAATTTCAGTCTTCTATATGAGGATATAGACCTCTCCTAGCACTATTTGTTGAAAAGGGTATCTTTACTCCAACTTATATATTTTTGTACCTTTGTCAAATATCATGTAGCTGCATGGAATTATTTCTGGATCCTCTATTCTGTTCCATTGGTCTAATGTCTGGTTTTGTGCCAGTACCCTGCACTTTTTGTTACTATAGCTTTGTGGTATAATTTGAAATCAGGAATTGTGATGTCCCCTGCATTGTTCTTTCTCTTCAGGATCACTTTAATGATTGAGGGTTTTCTCCTATGCGTCTGTACGAATTTTAGGATTGTTTTCTTTATTTCTGTGTTCAATGTCTTTGGAATTTTGATGAGTATTACACTAAATCTGTATATTGCTCTCAGCAATATAACCGTTTTCACAATATTAATTTCTAATACATGAACAAGGGAGACGCTAACCTTTAGTGTCTCTTCAATCTCTTTCTTTAGTATTTTAAAGTTGTCATTGCAGAGGTCTTTCACTTCCTTGGTTAGGTTTATTTCTTTTGAAGCTATTGTGAAAGATTGTTTTCCTGGTTTCTTTCTCCACCTGGCTGTGCACCAGAAACTGTTAGAGCAGATAAACAAAGTAGCAGGATACAAAATTAACATATAAAAATCAGTAGCTTTTTAAAATACCAACCTCTTCTTCCAATTTACAGTCCACTGAAAAGAAAAGAAAAAGAAAACAGAACACAAGCCACACTTGTTTTGAAGGACTCAGATTGAGTGGGAATTCTCACATATCATATCACTGACATCTCTTTGTCTCACATTTACTCAGATATCCATATGCAAAAGGAAAGAAAACCTTTCAGCCAGGCATCCACAGGCCCCAATAAAATTTAGATGGTCAATTAACAAAAAGAAAGCAGGTTGAGATGTTGTTATTAGGTGCCATCCAGTTCAGTCTGACTCATAGCAACCCTATGTGCAACAGAACAAAACACTCTCCAGTTCTGTGCCAGGCCCAGGATTTTACTATGTTTAAGCCAATTTTTGCAAACACTATGTCAATACGGGCTGGGATTTGGCTCAGTGGGTAGAGCGCTGCGCTGCAGTCTCTGAGGTCCCGAGTTCAATTCCCAGCACCACAAAAATGGGAGAAGGGCCTGGCAATCCACTCCCAAGGCAATCCTGCAGCACTCAGCCATTGAAAACCCTATAAGGGTCGCTATGAGTCGGATACCGACTCGACGGCACCTAACAACAACAACAACATGTCAATACATCTAGTTGACGGTTTTCCCTTTTTTGTTGACCTGCCACTCTCCCAAACATGATGTCCTTCTCCATGAATTGGTTCCTACTAACTACATGTCCAAAATACATAACATGCAATCTAGCCATCCTGGGAGCACTCTGGTTGCATTTCTTCTAGGAGAGACTGGTTGGTTCCTTTTACAGTCATGGTATAGTCAATATTTGTCTCCAACACCATAATTCAAGAGCATCAATTCTTCTCCTGTCTACCTTATGCAATGTCCGGCTTTCACAACCATATGATGTGACTGAAAATGCCATAGCACGAATCAGGTGCACCTTTGTTGTGACCTCTTTGCCTTTCCACATTTCAAAGAGGTCTTTTGCAATAGCTTTTCCCAATGAAATGCATCTTTTGTTTTCTTGACTGCTGCTTCCAGGAGTGTTGACTGAAGAACCAAGTAAAGCACATCATAGACAACCTCAATCTTTCCTTCATTTATCATGAGGTTATTTACAGAACCAGTTGTGAAGATTTTTGTTTTCTTGATGTTGAGGTTCATCCATACTGAAGGCTGTGTTATATGATCTTCATCAGTAAATATTTCAAATTCTCTCCACTTTGAGCAAGTAGAGTTGTTTCATCTGCATAATGCAGGGTTTTAATGAGTCTTCTTCAAGTCATGATGCCACATTCTTCCTCATAAAGTCCAGATTCTCAGACTATTTGTCAGCTTAGAGATTGAAGAAGGATGGCAAGAGGATACATCCCTGATACACTCCTTTCTCAACTTTAAACCAGACAGTGTTTCCTTTTTTGTTGTTGTTATTTTCAAACAACTGCCTCCTGGTCCGTGTACAGATTCCTCATAAGTACAATTAAGCACTCTGTATTCCCATTCCTAAGTATTCCCATTCTTAAATTATTATCATCTTCCTTAAAGCTAAAAACATATTTTTAAAAACCTTTTCAGTATTGGAAAACATCTGCCAAGTCCAACGGAAATTTATAAAGCTATAATAAGTTCTCTGGTGATTCTATTTTTGTTGTATTGGTGGTATTTTAAAATCAAACTGTGGCTTAAAAATGAGACTTTGGAGATTGTGTCTATAGAACATCTAAAATGATAAGGTATTGTTTCATTCAAGATGTCAGTATTATTTGTGATTCAAGTTTTGATTTATGGTAAAACATTAATAGTTATTGTTTGAAAACAATCTATCCTTGATTTCCAAAAGAAACTATCTCATTTTCGATATCTACCAACAAAACTGAGATCACAGAACAAGCATTATGTTTGTTATCATTTTTCTTCAGGTACATATGGAAGAAAAAAACCTCTGTAAAAAAAATAAATGGAACTGACCATGAAAACAATCATCATCTGTTCCATTGATGTGAGAGGGATTGTGCACTTAGAATTTGCTCCTCCAGGTCAACCAAAGTTTTTAACATTCAGAAGTTTGAGAAGGTTGAGTCATGATTTTTTGGAAGAAACATTCCAAGTTGTGGCAAACAAGTAAGGGGTTCCTCTACCATGACAATGCACCTGCCCAAACCACACTGAGTGTTCAAAACTTTTTGACTAAAACGATCATGACTCTTGTACCTCACTCTCCCTGTTCACTCATGTCCCCTGTGACTTTATTTTTCATTATATCCCCAAATGAAAAAAGTCCTCAAAGAGAAATATTTTGCTAATAGAGTGCAAGTGAAGCAAAAAATGGCAGAAGCACTAAAAGGCATCAGAATCTAAGAGTTCAAAATCTGTTTTGAGGAGTGGAACAAAAGTGTATATTGCATCAAATGGAGAGTACTTTGAAGCTGACTGAAGTTTGAACACATAAAAAACAATATATGATTTTTAAAAATAAATTTCAGGTTTTGGGGGGAATTTTAAAATCATGTTTCAAATCCTCTTTCTTCTGCATAGTCTTATTTTGGGGGGACTGAAAATATTCAGCTTTTGCAAAAAAGGCAACTTTACTCCAAATAAAAGGGATATTATAATTTAGAAATTTGAGACCAAGGAAAAAAAGAGGCAGAGTCTTTATAAAAAGAAGTGTTTTACAACTTTGGTTTAGGATAAAAAATGTCTCATCCTTTACTTTCCTATTTTCTCTCTTCTAAACGTTAGATAAATGTATGCATTACTTAATGAAGGGAATCTATCCTCAGAAATGTATTGTAAGAAAATTTCATTATTAGGTGATTTTGTTACTGTGTGAACATCAGAGAGTGTACGTACACAAGCCTAGATGGTATAGCTTACTACACACCTAGGTTATGATTTTATTAAAAGGTTGCAAACCTATAAAATTTATTACTGTACTAAATACTGTAGGTAATTATAACACTTTTGTACTCATGTATCTAAACAGAAAAGACACAATAAAACCACAAGCAATAGGAATTCTTCAGCTTTATTATAAGCTTACAGAACCATGGACAGATACATGGTGTGTAATTGACCAAACTGTTGTTATGCAACATAAGATTGTGTAAAGGATTTAGCAAAATAGATGGTTCCAATCCTCATGAAGTTTATATTTTAGTGCAAGGTAAAGAGATGAGTACTTAATTACTCAATGTCGTTGTTGTTGTTAGGTGCCCTTGAGTCAATACCTGACTCAGAGTGACCCTATGTACAACAGACCAAACACTATTGTAGTGCTTCTCTGCTATTCACAGGGTTTTCAATGGCTGATTGTTCTATTTTGTTTTGTTTTGTTTTGTGGGGGAGTGGGTTGCTAGGTCCTTCTCCCAAGCCTACAGTGCCTGGTGTTCCCAGGCAGTGTCCCATCCAAGTACTAACCAGGCCCAACCCCATTTAGTTCTAAGATCTGATAGGATCAGATGCCACAGTGGTACGGCTGCAGGCAGTAATGTCTTTACCACAGTAATAATAAATACATGGAAGATCTATTATCAAAAGACACTATTGAAGGTAACCAAGACATAGGATCAGAGAACAGTTTGATAAGTACATGATGCTTAAAATTAAGGTTTCAAGGATCATCTTTAGAAAAAGTCAACAAAATGCTAGAGAAAAATGATAGAGGAAAGAACAAGGAGCCATTGAGGAACCAAAGGGCCAGAATTCAGTAAGCAAAGAGGCAAGCTGTGTGAGATAATGTGATGAAGATGTTGGACTTTATCCTAATTAACATTTCTTCTATATAATGGACTGTCATGCATTCTGTCATCTCAGTCAGAATAGGGAAGTTTACACTGAGTAGCAAAAACCCCTCAAATCTCTCTGGATTAAAGCTGTAACTTCTGATTTCTTATCCCCTCTACATGTCCACAACAGCTAAACTAGAGGTCCTGTTCCATTTGTGATGCTGACTGCCAGTGCTATAACTATCTGGGACATCCTAGGCCTCTCAGAAGAAAGCACAGCAAGCTCTGAGAGGACTCACCCTTTGATTAATTGCTTGGGCCAATTGCTGCATAAGGCATTTGTGCCCACAATCGATTGGGAAGAATTTGGACACAGTCCCACTCAATCATAGCATGAGAAGAAACATAATCCTATGGGCCCAGAAGGCAGAAAGGTAGAAATACTTTGTGAGCAGCACTAGTGACAGCCATACCAGTGTTATCTTTTTTCTGTTTGTTTCATTTTTTGCTTTTTAATCATCAATGTCAATAGTTGTAAGTGGAGGGTAAATCATTGTATATTAAAAAAAAAAAGTTTAGGGGAAAACCAGAAATTTAGTTCTTTGAAACCTCAGAAATATTAAATAAAAATATTAAGTAAATAATTATGGTAGAAATGTAAATGATTTACATTTGTATACTTTGTGATTGATAAATTTTCTCTGTAAATATTTTTGATTAGCTAGGATTCTTTGTGAAAATTGGGAAAAATTCAAATGAAGAGTTTCTAACAATACAGACATTGTTCTCTTATATTAAAAAAGTCTGAAGGTAGTCATCAAGAGGTGTTACAGCACTCCAAAATGTAAGGCACCCAAATTTTAATCCCAATTTGTTCCTCAGATGCTCATTGCTTCCCTCTTCGAGGTCACACCATAGTCCAAAAGAGTTGGCAAACCTCCAGACATCATCCATTTTTCAGGAAGCAAAAAAGAAGAGCCAACTCTTCCTTGAAGAATACTCCCAGTAAAGTAAGCATGTTACTTATGCAATGTCATGTTAACATTTTCCATAGCCATCCTATCTTCAAAGAAGACTAGGAAATGAAGTATCCATTCTAGACAAAAATATAGCAGTCAAATATCAGAGATTCTATTACTGTAGGAATTTTTTAAGAAATGATACATGTAACTTCTGAATGCCTTCTTGTCCCTAATGTCAAGTTTTCTTCAGTCTTTTCCCACACTGTAATCTGAGATATCTTCCTCAAGTGGCTTATTTTTAATAGCTCAGAAAATAGTCCAAAATCATTTTCTTTGTATACATTCCTCTTATCCTCTGTCTTGTCAAATGATATAATATATATATACTCACTACAACTATAACAAAACAAAATATCATTTTTAATAACAGAATATTGTGGTTTTGCATCTCCCTTCCCACCAATGTAAAACAAAACAAAAATAAACTTTAAAACTGAATATATTCCTGTAATTTGGTTTAAATAAATCTCTTCCATGGAAATATTAAGGTAATTTATAATTCATAATCTTCATATACTGCTTGGATGAAGGAAGAAGATAAGCCACCAAGGAAGGATAGGTACATTTGATCCTGGAACTGAATTCAGCAGCTGTTCCTCTTCACCTAATATTTGATTTCTCTCCTTCCAGTATCCAGAGTATCTGCAGCTTGGATAAATCATCAGCCTTGCTCTGGGCACAGGCAAGGCCAGATGACTGCTCACCAAGTGCTCTGCTACCTTCCCTGTTGTTCAGGGCTGTAGATGCCCTAAAGTCAGGCAGTCACTCCTGTTTAATCCATTTAATCCTATATCCTCTCTGAAAATGGTTTATAGTTTAGCTCTATTTCCAGACCTCATAGAGTTCCATTTTTTATTTATAAAGGAAAGATTTGAGAATGTAAAAACCCTTTTTCTTCTTTGCCAAAGCTTAGTTTACAAAACTGTGATGTCACGAGGAATGCAAAAAAAAAAATCAGCTCTAAATCGCAGAGTTAAACAGTGATTTGCTTCGGGCATGATATTCTTAATATATTGCATGGAGAAAGTAAAATGTCCTACTATTTAAGGAGGAGTGAACATAAATTATTTTAATAATTTCAAAATATTTCCCTAATATACACATCTCATGATATAACTTCTGCATATTAGCATGTAATATTTTCAAGCATATATTTTGTACCAGAACCCTCTTTTTTAAGTGCTTTGTAGTTAAGCATAAAACCTCATTTTACTTTTATGATGAACAAACTGAATGAAGAAAACATAAGTTAATTGCTGAATGTGACACAGATGCTTGTGAGAACCATCTTGGCCCCAGAGCATGTAATTTCATACTCCTTTTTATTTGAATCATATCTCATAAACATAAACACAGGTTGAGAATTCCTAATCCCAAAACCTGAAGAATAAAATGCTGAAAGTCTGTGAAGTCACAGCAGAAAACCTTATGCCGTGAAATTTTGTTTTATGCTTAAGATTATTCAAAATACTGTACAAAATGACATTCATGCTATGTGTATAAGGGTGCATATGAAACATAAATGGATTTTGTGCTTAGACTTGAATCCTATACCCAACAAATCTCATTTGTTGTTGTTTTTGTCATTAGGTGCCATCAAGTCGATATCCAACTCATAGCGACCCTAGGTACGACAGACGAAATACTATTGTCAGTGTTTCTCTGCTGTTCATAGGGTTTTCAATGGCTGATTTGTTTTGGGGGAAGCAGGTTGCTGGGTCCTTCTCCCACACTTACAGCACCTGGTGTTCCCAGGAAGTCTCTATCCAAGTACTAACCAGGCCCGACCCTGCTAAGCTTCCAAGATCTGAAGGGATCAGATGCCACAGTGCTATAGCTGCAGGCATAAGAAATTTCATTATGTATATGCAAATATTCCAAAATCCAAAAAATCCTAAATCTAAAATACTTGGTGTCTCAAGCATTTCAGATAAAGGATACTCAACCATACCATCTAAAGGCTGACAAATTCTGTATTTAAATCCTTAGTCTGGAAGTCACCCCTAAACTTCAGACTCAAACTTTCAGTAGGAATTCAGTTTCTACTTGAAATCTTAATATTCATCTCAAAAATGGTATCTCCCAACCAAATACTTGATTTCTCTACACCACCTTCTCCTGCTCACATCTGTTCCTCTGATTGTCTCTCCTATTCTACTAAATACACTCAACAAAGGAACAATCAAAACCTAGAATAATTGATCAACAATGTATTCAAAGGAAATAAAATCTCTCAAAGCAGAGAAAAAACTTAGAATCATATGAGAGTCAGTGAAATCAAGATGGAGTCACTTGTGTCAACCTCATCAAAAAGTAAACAAACCTGGAAAAGTACTATGAAAAGGTTCTTATGCATAAGGGCCTGATAATAACCATTATGAAAGAATGTTTTATAAATTATTTGGATTAGTTCTAATGATGACAGCAAAAACTGAGGTTGGCTATTCCACAATTAATATTTATTCATTTGGGGGAGTTTTTTAAAAGGCTCATCGAATCTAGTAAGGGACACAAAACAGGTGTATAAGAATCAAAATCCATGATAAATGCCACATTGCTAATGTGCCAAAGGAAAAAAAAAGTTATATAATAGTATATCCTAAAAATAAGCTTTATATTAGTTTTTGTCTCTATGACTCCAATCTAAATTTGAAGGCTAGTACTTAACCTTTCTCTTCTCATACAATATGACATCATAAATCAAATCAGTTCTTCAAAATGGAATTCCCAAAGAGCAAATAGAGGGCCTCAAAACTGCCATCTTTGGAAGCTGCTGGTGTTCAGATATTCTATGACTATTCTTTTTAAACTGATTCTAAAGCCTCCATTTTACTGAATTTCTTTGGTTCTGCTCTTCTTTCTTCATAACAAAGGAATAGTTATTTTGAGTCAATCCCTTGACACCAAATGAAAAGGGAACATTCTTGTATAGGAGAATTAGACACATTTAGAAGCTAAATATGGCATTCCTGTTAAGCAGTCTTGGAAAATTTCAAGGCAAAGGGATTCATAAGGAAATTGCAATTGGGAAGAGAATAACACACATCTGAAAGCCAGAGAATAGAATGAGTGGATTAGTTAGTGCAAGTTTAGAACCAGATAATTGAGGCAAAATGTGTGCAGTGCTTTGAGTTATTCAAAAGTTACCACAATGTATAAATTAAAAGTATTAGCTCAAAGTGTTCCCAATATAATTTGTAACTCAGAAAAAGTACAAGAAAAGTTTGTAGTATACCAACAATTCAACTAAACCTCAAAGTATATGATTGTTCAAAGAAATTATTTAAAATATCACAAGGTAAGTGAGGAATGATTAGTTATACCAATTATTTACCCCAACCATAAATTAAGCAGAGACCACGGGGTAGGGTAGCTTGGAGCAGTCTTCTGTGCCTATGTTCAAAATCATTATCTCCACTAGATGTGGAGGTTCCTCAAATCCTAGATAGCTAGAGGTATAAATTAAATCATGCACAAAGGAATTTTAAGACATTTCCCCATAAAATGTTTTTAAGTCATAAAACAGACTTTAAATCTCTATGAAGTAAATCCATGCTAGCTATCAGAATGTACTTGTTTCTAGCTTTGTAATCCTATTATTTTTATATTGCTCAAAATCTTTAAGCTAAATTCCAGGCCACCTTATTTTTTCTATGATAGATGTGTCTCTGTGGCTATCTGTCTCTTCCTCATAATCTCATGATTTAAATTATAATTATTTTCTGGTAATATATCTATGGCCTAGGGTCAATTATAAATAAAAATCTTAACTATGTCAGTAAATAATCCACTTCCTACTCATCTCCATGATATTTTAAAAGCACTTCATTCATACCCCAAACTGAATTCCTGCTACTCATCACGAGTTCAAGCTGCCGTGAAGCTTTTATTTTAATGAATTTCTTACTTACATTATGAGATTATTCAATAGCATCCTAATGCATCTACTTTTCTTAGCCATTTTGTTGTTTGTTCATGCCTATTTTGCATTTATTATTCATTGTAATAAGTGACATTTCTAAAATTAAAATCTATTCAATGTGAACTCCAGTCAAAAAAAAAATTACTCACATCTTCCTATTTCTCTGATGATCAAGTAGAAAATTCTTAGCTTGGCCTATGTGATTCAGCTACTGCAAACTTTTTCAGGCTCATCCTCTGACATTCTCTGGCTCTCTACACTAAGGTGTACGAGTTTCTTTTTTGTTGTTGTTTATTTGTTTTTGTTTGTTGTTTGTTGGTTTGTTGTTGATTTGTTGGTTGTTTGTTGGTTGGTTGGTTGTTGGTAGCCCAGGGTGGCCTCAAACTTGCAATCTTCTTTCTTCACCCTCCCAAGGGCTGAGATCACCATGCCCTTTATTATATTAGTTTCTTGCATATATTTTCTTCCTGGCACTAATTCCTCTAGCATGCCATTTGCTCTTCTTAGAATGCTTCTCCCTTTCTCCTCCAAATCTCAGTTTAACTAAATCCTACTCATCCTTTGTTGCTGTTGTTGTTAAGTGCTGTCAAGTTGGTGTTCCACCCATAACGACCCTACATACAACAGGCGAAACAGTATTGTTAGTGCTTTTCTGCTACTCATAGGGTTTTCAATAGCTGATTGTTTGCGGGGAGTGGGTTGCCATGTCCTTCTCCCAAGCCTACAAGCACCTGGTGTTCCCAGGCAGTCTCCCATCCAAGTACTAACCAGGCCCCATCTGGCATAGCTTCTGAGATCTGACCAGATTGGATGTCAGAGTGGTACAGCTGTAGGCACTCATCCTTTAGGTCACCATTTAAAAGGTCTCTCTTAAGAGAAGCTACTCTTGATGTACCAGATATAATTTTTTAACAGATCCATGTTTCATTCATATCAGTTTTAATTAATTAAATGTTAATTTCATGTTACTCTTCTCTAATAACTACATGTTTCCTGGATTTAAGAACTCCTTGTCTGTCTTGTGTTCTGAGGGCTCACCACTGCCAAGCACATTGTCTGGCATTTAGTAAGCACTTGATAAGTTTCATTTTAATTAACAAATGAATGGAACACTTTTATTTTTGTACTGTTTAGAAATGTATGCTATATTCACATGGAAAACATAGACATTTTAAAATAAAATGTGTAATCTTCAAAATCCAACAAAAGTAATTTTTTCATTAAAACATAGATACATATTTTTGGTCTTTATTTTATATACATACATATAATTTTGTATCTTATGGACTTGTATCTGCTATAATTTAATATAACATTTTAATGGCTGCATCCTACTCATTCATTTTCTTTGATGAAGCTAGGAAATGCCTGTCACTATCAACAACATGTTTAAGTTACAGTCAACAGAGTTGTTCCTCAATTTCCTCAAGGGATTGTTTCCAGAATCCAAGTCAGATAATAAAATTCACAAATACTCAAGATCTTTATATTACACACATCTTCCTGTATATTTTAAGCAATCTCTAGGTTACTTATGATGCCTAACATAAATTTTATATAAATAATTGTTATATTATTTAGAGAACTGTGACAAGAAAAAGAAATTCCATACGTATCCAGCAAATGGGAATACCAGAGCACCTAATTGTACTCATGAGGTATCTGTACATGAACCAGGAGGCAGTTGTTCAGATAGAACATGGAAACACTGCCTGATTTAAAGTTGGGAAAGGTGTACACCAGGGCTGTATACTTTCACCATATTTCTTCAATTTATATGCTGAGCAAATAACCCAAGAAGCTGGACTTTATGAGGAAGAAAGTGGCATCAAGATTGGAGGAAAACTCATGAACAACCTGTGTTATGCAGATGACACAATTCTGCTTGCTGAAAACAAAGAGGATTTAAAACATTTCTTAATGAAAATCAAAGATCATAGCCTTCAAGTATGGATAGTGACTGAACATCAACAAAATAAAGATCCTTACAAGTGGGTCAGTATGCAACTTCACAATACATGGAGAAAAGATGGAGGTTGTCCAAGATTTTGCTTTACTTGGTGCTACAATCAACACCCATGGAAGTAGCAGTCAAGAAATCAAAAGACGCATTGCTTTGGGAAAAGCTGTGGCAAAAGATCTCTTTAGAGTATTGAAAAGTAAAGATGTCACATTGAAGATGAAGGTGCACCTGACTCATGCCATGGTATTTTTCAGTCTCATCATATGGTTGTGAAAGCTGGACATTGAACAAGAGAGACAGGAAAAGAACTGATGCTTTTGAATTATGGTGCTGGAGATGACTGTTGAATATACCATGGACTGCCAAAAGAACCAACAGATCTGAAGAAGTATAGCCAGAGTGCTCCTTGGAAGCAAGGATGGTTAGACAGCATCTTAAATATTTCAGACATGTAGTCAGGAAAGACCAATCCTTAGAGAAAGACATCATGTTTGGAAGAGTGGCAGGTCAGTGAAAAAAAGGAAAATCCTCTACCAGATGGATTGATACAGTGCCAGCAACAATGGGATTAAACATAAATAAAATCATGTGCCTGGCACAGAATCAGGAAGTGTTTTGATCTGCTGTACATAGGGTAACTATGAGATGGACTGGACCTGACGGCACCTAACATCAATAACAACATACCTATTCAGTACAGAGGAAACATTTTCCCAAAAAAAATATTCTTTTGATCCACAGTAAGCTGAATCCATGGATGTAGAGCCTGTGGATACGGAGTTCCAACACTAATTACCAGTCTCAATATACATGATACTATTCTAGAAATTCAGGTTCAAAATCTATACATGAAGTGACCCTTTTTCTTAGACTGCAAATGTAACTCATTCTCTGACACATGATCTGATGGAATATAATATTTGAAATGCTGATTAACTTGAAAACTAATAAAAATGATCACTGTTGACTCATGAACAGGCTGCTGTTCTATAAGATCTCATAGTCCAGTTGGTGAGATGAGATGCATACATGAAAAAAAAAACTAAAAATATAAAATATGCTATGCACCAAAATTGGGAATTTCAGCTACAGAAATTTGGATGTTTGAAACCCCGTATAGGCTGAGATCATCATGGCAATCTTCCTTGAGGGGAGATTCTCTTGTGGTGCTTCAAATGATAATTTTGATTTAGATGAATATCATGTTCTATGAATCTCCATTCCAATATTTCTTATTTTGAACACTTAAAATTTGTCAGTCTGTTTTGCAATTCTATTTTGCTTTCTTTTCCTATATTTGGGCATTTTTAAAGCTGGAATACCAAGGAATACTAGCTTCATATGATATATCAGATATATCTACATATACAAACACACAGACACACATGCAATCTGGGCAGAGATATATTTCAATCAAATATATTCCAAACTTTTACATAGTCATAAATGTCATTAGCCATTTCAAATTTCCAAAAAGTTTCTTAGTAAATTATAGAAGTCTCTTTCATCTTATTTAACCTGGTAGATTCCAACATGAACCTCTGGTTATGAGATATCTATTAATATCCCAGGATATTAATATCCCAGGAATAGTATTCCACTAAATACATTGTGGTAAATGATGCAGGAGAAAATTAAATAGGTAACTACGTACACTTTATACATTGATTTTCAGAAATATAATGAGATGTTCTTCTACAAGTATATACTTTCTGTCTATATTTTATCAATCCATTAACTCAATTCTCTTTTTAAAAAATAACCCTATCAATTTATATTGTTGTACTCCATCTTTTTCTTTCAAAACCCAATGACGTCATTCATGTTTTTCAGCTACTTTCATGATTTTAGCCATCCTGACCAGCTTTGTAGTTATGATAGGAAAGTTTATAATCAAAATTAGAATATTTTGAAATTTTGTTTTATTATTCTATGCCACATGTCATCTGAATTTTATACTTCCTAAGGTTTCTTTACAATACACCTAATTAGAAGAATTTATCTTTATGTCAGTGCTATAAACCATCCTCACAAAAGTAGAGAAAAACTGAAGTTCAAAGTAATTGTCTTAGTCCATTTTTCTGATACCTGAATAGTTTCAGTTTTGAAGTATGAGGTTAATCTAGTATCATATAGTGGGGAGGAAAATAAAAGCTATAAGGAAACTTCATATATAGACTGGAATTAAGGTTTCAAAGAAGGAAAATGATAATAGGATGTAAAAAACAAAAAATAGACACTTATAAATAACTCTAAATGATTGCTTTCATTTCTTCTTCATAAATTTCATCTCCCTGTTCAAGAGCTAGCTCAAATGTAACTCCTCCGAACTCATCATCGTAAGTTCAACTACTCCCTCCTCCATGGCTCCAGGGTTCTAGTCTTGGATAAAGTAGGTTAGAAGAGGAGATGGGATTCTAGACAGGAAGATGGACTTACAGATAAGCTTCACACCACATCATCAACCCAAGACAATACTGGCTTAAATGAAGAAGAGGAGAGTAATAAAAATTAGGAGAAAAGAGCCAATGTTTGTTGGCAGGAAAGGAAAGTGAGAATAACACAGAAACCCAGCTATGCAGACTGGCTTCCAGATTCTGTGTCTGGATATGTGAATTAATCCTGAGGTGGTGGGAGTGTGATAATGCTATAAATACATCTATTCTGACAGGCTCAGAAACCAAAGTCTGATAGAGCTCGTATATGGGAGCAATCAGTGGATACAGTCGCAATATGAATCTGGGAGAATCAGACAAAGGAGAAATTAGATAAAGGCTCAAAGCTGAGAAATGGGTGTCCAGAATCAGGCATTCTGAAAAGTCCAGGATTCCTAGGATACAGTCCTAGGACTGTATTCCTAGGATACAGTCAAAATATGGAAGAGAGTTCTCTATTTTTTTTTTTCATTTTGGAGGATGAACCACTTAAAGTGTCTTTGATTACCTCTGAATCCCCAAGGAAGGCCAGGCACCTGATCTCCCACTCCACAGGTTGGGAGTTCCTTCAAATATTAAAGAGCTTTCTAGGTTATCACTAAACTAAATCAGAAGCTAATAGTTTCTGTAATTGCCCCAGGCTTTCCCAAGTTAGGCTGTGACCAAATCAATAGACATTCCTATTCAGCGATTGTTGTTGTTGTTAAGTACCATCGAGTCGGTATCCGACTCATAGCGACCCTCATAGGGTTTTCAATGGCTGACTGTTTCAGGATTGCCTTGGGAGTAGATTGCCAGGCCCTTCTCCCATTTTTGTGGTGCTGGGAATTGAACTTGGGACCTCAGAGACTGCAGCGTAGTGCTCTACCAACTGAGCTAAATCCCAGCCCTATTCAGTGATAGCAGGTACCAAAGAGCTACAAACATTTCTGTGGCCCTCTCAAGTGACACAAAGAGAAACAGGAGGGTTTGGCATAACCTCCTGGCAAGTTTCTTGCTGCTTCCCAAAGTGGAAATAAGTAATGATTGTTAATAGCACAAATAGAAAGAAATGTATGAAGGGAAATGATGATAAGCAGCTGAAAGATGAAGTACTGTGGGGTGGGAGAAGGTTGCCAGAATAAGGCAAAGAAACAGTAAAGCAAGAACCAATGGTAGTCTTCATGAATTGAAATGACATTTGGCATGAAAATATTTTGATTATCTTTGAAGTATACTCCTTAATTTGAGGTCATGAAATAAAATTAACTAGTTACCCAAACTGAACCTGAATAATCAACTGCTCATTCATTCTTGGACTGGAAAGGGTAATAAAAACATCAAGGGATGGTTAAAACAAATGGAATTGGAGGGAAAGACACTCACCCATTTTAATTTGAGCTTGTAGCTTAGCTGCTCTGTGGTAACCTCTACACTTCTGTTCATTTCACAGGAACTCTCCTAGAGAACAACTTTCTACAAGTCTATTGATGCTTCTTTGTTTAAAGGAAAGTATCAGTAGTCTTTAATTTTGCTCTGCTTGAAAGGACAGAGAGAAAGAGAGAGAGAGAGAGAGAGAGAGAGAGAGAGAGGCAGAGACAGAGACGAAGACGAAGACGAAGACGAAGAAGAAGCAGCAGCAGCAGCAGCAGCAGCCGCCGCCGCTGCCACCAGAGACAGAAAGAGAGAAAGCAGAGACAGAGAGAGTGAATCTTGTAAACATGGTCTTAGATTTGGATTCAAACTGGATGTGATAATCTTTTCTATTACCTAGTACTTGATAAGAGTCAAGTTTGTGCCCCACATGTACTGGGTGGTGTTTGTTTTTGTTAGGTGTCATCAAGTCAGGTCCAACTCATAGTGAACCCTCATAGGGTTTTCAGTGGCTAAATATGACAGTCCACATGTACTAAGAGCTCCCTTTAAACTCCAGATCTTATCTGTGTTTTGTTCCTTCTGCTTCTGACTTGTTTCTTTCCCTTTTCTGAAACCTGCTATGTGTGTTTAAGAGATAGCAAGAGCACCTACTATGTATCCCAGTCATTGGGAGAGATGAGTGGAGAGGAACCAATGGGAGCTGAAGAATAGAGACTATGTTTTCACAATATTTCTAACTTGACTGTGCTCTAATGAAAGTCACATTCTCTTTCAGGTGGAAGTCACAGACAATGAGATGCATTGTTTCTACAAGTCCTATTTGAGCCAGTATTCTATTGAAATGAAGGTCGTAGTTCTTCAGGAAATATTCAAGTATTTTACATAAAGAAATTTAATATAACTACAAAAGAAATAATTGCTTCTGTCTTGAGAATAGGTACAGAATTATGCTGCCTGAGATAATCGACTCAGGAAAATATTTCACTAGCTTAAAAATCACGTGTAATTTGTAAGTGGCTATTAGTAGTGATGGTATTTTTATATATAAGTATAGTATAGGTTTTTCCATTTAAAGGTGATGAAAAATAAGTTTCTAGGGGTTTGCTTCCTTGCTATTGAGAGGCCTGATAGAAAAGAGAAGTCCAGTAATGCCCCTCTGTGGCAAAAGTGTGGCATCACAGGGCTGCAAATACAGTGTGAAGAGGCACAGTCACTTTAAGCTCACCTGGTCTCTCCATTTATAAATTAGGTGTTTTAAAACTGAACAGTCAAGATAGAAACAATCTGCATTAGGCCTAGTAACATAAATGATTAATAAGAGTGTAACATGTTTAAACAAACCCAAGCATTGCAAAATGCTCTTACATATTCAAGAAATGCTAAAGGCAGCAGAATTTTAAAAGCATCTGCTTTTAATACAAAGGATGGCTAAGCCATTACTTACAGAAACTCATGGTCTTGAGCATGAAAAACAAATAAATAAAAGGGCATAGGTAATGCATAGTGATAAATAGTGAATTTCTATTTTCTTCTTTTTTCAATTCCTAGAACTTTAAATACTAAATAAGTAAGGAAAAAGAAATTGTAGAGTAGAATAGTATTGCTTTGGAAACATTCACAGTGTAGTCTCATGAGATTAGCTTTATCAGGGAATACATGGAGGTAGCATAAGTCACCCTGGTGTATAGGAGGGAGAATATTAGTGGCTTGGCCATTATGTCTGTTCATTTTGTGCTTATAAATGATATTCCTTGAAGGAGGAAAAAAGGAAGGGAGTAAAGGAGAGAGAGAAAGAAAAGAGCAGTGAAAAGAGATAAATACATCTGGTAGAAGGAAAATACCAATCCCTGTGGCTGCTGTATGTTTCAAAATTTAAAACAGGCCCTGTAGAAAGTGGACATTTGATATAGTTGATGATTTATTCAGTTTATACCCAGTTTCAAAAACAGCAACCACTCAATGGACAGCCACATGTCCAGCTGAAGCTCTAAGTGTTTTATTAGCATAGAAAATAATATGTAAGAGATTTTGGAGGATAACTGGCCACCATCACAGGGAGGATACACACTGCTTTTTTGGAATGGCATGTCAGGGTCCTCTAAGACCTGCCTTTTCTCACCTCTGTAGTTTAGCTGCTCTCCCCTTTTGGAAGGGGAGTTGGATCCTGGGGGACCACCAGCAGTCTTTGCTGTCCTCCCCCTCACATGGTGAGTGCATAATGATGCCCTACTCTGGCAAGAGAGGCCCTCTGTGATCTGGATTCTGCTCGCTTCTACAGGCTCACCTTCCCCCTCCCACCAGCCTTCATAACATAATTTTCTTATATGTTAATATTTCCTCCACATAAATCACATCATTCCACATCTCTAGGCCTCTGCCTGTGAATTTCTTGTGCCTTACTTCTCTTGACTGGTGGATAATTCTTCATTGAAAACTTGGCTCAAGTATCTCATCCTCCAAGAAAACATCCCTCACTCTCCAGGATAAATGACAACCTTTCTACCAGCAACTGTTTTTCCTTGTTATTGCACTCTACATATTATAAAGATGAATTTTAACTTAACAAACATCCAAGAATCAATAATTTCAGAAGAAGACACAGCAAAGGGAAGGAACATCAACTTGACCCATCACCCCTACATCATGAGTGATTGTGCTCTTTGTATAAATGCGGGCTTTGAATAAGTGGTTGGTATGGAGCATGTGCATTAAATTTGAAGTACTAACTTTGTTATATATTTATTTATAATAAAAGGTGAAATTCAAAAAAATCTGTATTTAAAGTTGTCTATAAGATGAAAAAGAAGAGTTAAGCTCAATTCAATCAACATTTACAGTTTGCACAATAAATGTAGATATTCAGGTACAAATCATTTTTTACAAATGAATTTATATAAACAATATATGCTTTGTAATCCATTCCTTTGGAAAAATAAGTTTCTATATTGAAATACTGTATTTGTTTGACTATTTCACTTATTAAACTGCAAGCTTCTTATCTCGAGATCCACGTCTTCTCCCTTTTATCTTAGCACCAGCTAAGGAAAAAATTGAAAGAGATCAAAGTATCTCTTAACTAGAAATAAATGAAGACAAAATAAAGTTCATTTCTTTTCAATATCTTTTATTCTAAATTTAGTCATTAATTTCAAACTGTTACACAAAGCAATGTCATTATGGGTTTTGCTTTTGTTTGTTTGTTTGTTTTTGTTTTATAGTGGTAGACGTTGAACCCAGGGGCTCATACTGCTAAGTAAGCACACTTCCTCACTTCTGTTTTTGTTTTGAGGGGTTTTTGTTTGCTTGTTTGTTTGTTTGTTACTTAATTATCCTTACTTTTTGATGAAGGAATTTTTTCAGATGTTATTATTGTATACCTTCTAAAGCACTTGATTTTGTATAAAGTCTGGGAATACTATTGTATTCAGTCACATTTTTCTATAGTGGAGTCAAATTAAAATTCTGAAAATTAAAAAAGGTAGGATAATTTTAATAATATCTTAAATTTTAAAACCTGACTATGCTGTTAGCTAATATGAGAAAGAGGTAATTATGAAGTTTCTTCTGAGGAGAGAAGTGAATACAGAGCCATTCTGCCTTGAAACATCCCATGTGCTTATCACTACATCTTAAATTCTCCTAGAAATCATCACAAAAATCTCAGGCTGGAATAGAGATACAAACTTATTCCATAAAGCTATCATTTAAAATGGTGTATTTACTCTACAAAGGTTCTTCCTGATATTGAAATACTGTCTATCTAAAACTTCTACCCATTTATCAGACTTCTCTCCCTTGAGTTGCAGCACAAATTTCCAAATGACGAGTTACACACTCATAGGTTATGCCCTTAATATACCTTATTCTTGTCCCTCGGCTACACAGAATCTACTCTCTGAAGTTCAGAACCTGAACTCTTTTCATGCAGCAGAATCTGAAATCTATTTACATCCATTCTGTTTTGAATGTGTATTAGTTTGTCTAATTAGTTCTCAATACTTTCTCACTATTAAATCTACACAGTCTGTTAAAAGTTGAGTCTATGCCCATATTCATTCTAGGTTACATTTATTCAATTGACACATGCCCTAAGCCCATATTAGCTCTGGGAACATCTCCATTCCAATGTTGATTTCTAAAGATATGACTGTCATCTAATACCTCTAAGCATTTTCACACATTCTGCTCTGAAGCTTAACTTCTTCATCCGCTGTAAGCACAGTAAAATTTCTGATTTTTTGACCAAAGTACAAGAACTTACATTTATCCCTGTTAAATTTCATTATGTTATTTCAGCTCAAATTGTTCCAGCCTGTCAAGATCTTTTGGGGTCCTAATTCTGCCTTCAAACACATTCTCTATTCCTCCCAGCTTTGTCAACTTCAAATATGATGAAATATTCCTCTATAGTTTCATTCAAGTCACTAATTCTAAAATGAGTGAGTAGGATAAGGCTGTGGACAGATCCTGAGGTTTTCAACAGTAATTTCTCTCCAGATGGGTGTATATCTATAAATTAGGTTCTTTAGTTAACATTCTGTCAATTAGTAGTTCACTTAATTGCAAGGGCACTGAATTCATACCTATCCTTCTTACCTATAAGAATGCAAGTTATATTTTGCTTAGTGTATGATTGAAGCACAAATATTCTATATCAAATGCTTTATCTCCAATGCAAAAACTCATCAAAGAAAGAGATGAAGTAACTCTCCTTTATTTGCTTAATTACCACATGGTGATCCTTAGTGCCTGTAGCCATACCATTGTGGTGCCCAACCCCATTGGACATCAGAAGCTAAGCAGGGTCAGACCTGGTTAGTACTTGGATGGGAGGCTGTCTGGTAATACCAGGTGCTACACACTTGGGAGAAGGACTCAGCAACCCACTCCTAAAAAACAACCAGCCATTCAAAACCCTATGAATAGCAGAGAAGCATGACAATAGTGTTTTGTCTGTTGTACATAGGGTTGCTATGAGTGAGACATCAACTCAAAGGCACCTAACAACAACAATCCTCCATAACTATCACTTTTCATCACTAGCTAGAATTCTAAAATTAAGGAATTGCTTTCAGTTACCTATTCCCAGGACAATTGACCCCCTTGCACAAGACTTGACCCCCTCAGAAGAATCTACATTCTTACAGTAGAATCATCACACCTGTGCAAGAATCATCCTTACTATATGAGAATTAACCCGTTGATATGAAATTGTTGTTGTTGTTGTTAGGTGCCGTCGAGTCGGTATCCAACTCATGGCGACCCTCATAGGGTTTTCAATGGCTGAGTGCTTCGGGATTGCCTTGGGAGCGGATTGCCAGGTCCTTCTCCCATTTTTGCAGTGCTGGGAACTGAATTCGGGACCTCAGAGACTGCAGCGCAGTGCTCTACCCACTGAGCTAAATCCCAGCCCCGTTGATATGAAAATGAGCACACAAAAAAAACCAATCCATCTACACAATTTACGTTCAAGAATTAACATAGTAGTGAAAAATCAAACCGATTGTGGGACAATCTATGAACATCCCCAAGAATAAATGATAAATATATTCACATGAGAAAGTGTTGGGGATTTTTAAAATAATATTTCCCAGCTAGGGTCCCTCATGACAGCTTGAGGGGCTGACCCCTAGTTGACCCCAGGGCTCATCCCACTCACTCAAAACAGCCCCTCCCATCGAGTGAGCAAAGATGGCCCCCAGCCAGCTTGACCAGCCTCAACCACCATAATTTTGATTGGCTCCCCTCACCACTGTACAGGTAATAACTGTCTCCATCTGGCAGTTATGTCTGTTTGCCCCCTGTACCTGCCAGCTGTGTGCCCCAATTGGCTGAACCCCACCATGTGACCCCTCCAGGACCCTATAAAAGCAGGGCTCCTGGACCCCATCTTGAACCTATGACCCTATTGCTCCTTTGATCCTGACCTCACTGACCATCTCCTGAACCTCATCACCTGGACCAGCGCTCCCTACTCCTGCAAGACCACCTAGCAAGCCGGCGAGATCAAGCCCAGGGGCCCCGAAGAGCCGAAGGCATCTAGCAAGCCACGAAGAGCCTCCCAACTCCTCCCATCCTTGGGAAGGAGGGGGGTAAAGAAGGCGAGCCACGAAAGTCAAGACCATCGGACCTCAACTGAACACCAGCGGCTGTGGCTGTGCCTTTAAGGCTGAGCTGTACCAGCACTTAGCCTGCAGCATTCTATGCTGCAGGCATAGAGCCAGCACTTAAAGGGGTAGAGCCTTGCTCTATAGGGGCTGCTTGCTCCTTGCTCTCCATAAGGGGAGTACCCCAATAAACCTTCCCTGTTCTCCTCCAACCATCTGAAGGTCTCCCGAGGTCCTTCTTTCCCGACACCGGTCACGTGTTTATGTTGAGGGTTTGGCCCTAACTTTAGCCGGGCTAGAGCTAAAAACCCCAACAAGAAAGTATATCCATTCATGGGGAAATCAACCCACTCACAACAAAATCAATCTAGTGAAGCAAAAGTATACCTTCTCCCATGAGGAACAATATATTCACATGAGAATCAACCATTCCCAAGAGCATCAACCCACTTTCTCAGGAACACACATATTCCATCAAGAATCAAGTTTCTTATGGAATAATTAACCCATGGGAAAAAAAACCCACTGGAGGGAGAATCTGCCAGTGTGCTGAGCAAAGATCAACTCACTTCTGAGAAAAAGACATTAATTCCTCATCATGACCTGTTTTTGTTTTTGTTAGTTGCTATTGAGTTGGGTCCCACTAACAGCAAGCCTGTGTACAACCGATGAAACACTATCCAACACTGTGCCATGCACAGCACTATTGTCAGTGCTTCTCTGCTATTCATAGAGTTTTCAAAGGCTGATTAGTTTTGTTCATGTTGCCATTGTTATTTGTTTTTTGTTTTTTTGGCAGTGGGCTGCTGGGTCTTTCTCCCAAGCCTATAGCACCTGGTGTTCCCATGCAGTCTCCCATCCAAGGACTAACCAGGCCAGACCCTGCTTAGCTTCCAAGATCTGATAGGATCAGATGCCATAGTGGTACAGCTGCAGGCTTCATGACCTGTTGTTGTTGTTGTTGTTAGGTGCCATAGAGTCATGTCCAATTCATAATGACCCGTACAGGGTTTTCAATGGCCAATTGCTTTGGGATTGCCTTGGGAGTAGATTGCCAAAACCTTCTCCCAGTTTTGTGGTGCTGAGAATCGAACCAGGACCTCGGATACTGCAGAGCAGTGGTCTACCAACTGAGCTAAATCCCAGCCCCTTTATGACCTAATTACCTCTTAATGCCCACTTACTATACCATCATAGTGGCAATCAAATTTCAACATGTGTTTCAGAGAGAACAAACCATGTTCAAACTATAGCATTCCCTATCTCCTATGCTAATACAAATCATCATGACAAGTCACCTACAAATCATGACAGATCCATTACATCTTGATTGTCATTCTTGCTTCCATTTTTTACCAAATACAGTCTACACTGTAGACTACAGCAGTGGAATTGTAGTTGAAATATACTACAGCAGTGGAATTGTAGTTGAAAAAATAATTGCTTCCCTTGGCCAACCATTACTACCTTTGGCCTCTGTAAACACTGCCATTAAACTCCAAACTCCTACTCCTCCAATCATGTTGTCTTCCAAGCCCCAAACAGTGTTACTCCTTGGTACTCTATTATCTGGGTCTTCATATTACTTGTCCCATATTTCATCTAGTCTTCCCTCAATTGTCACCTCCCCAGAAAAGTCCTCCCAATAAAATTAGATCTACCAATCCTCCAGGTCTCCTAACACTTTATGCTGCTTTATTTTTCTTCACAGTTCTTATCTAATCTAAAATTATTCTACCTATTTATTGTTACACTATAGCATGTTGTTGTTGTTGTCATCATTAAGTGCTACCAAATCAGGTGAGACTCATAAGGCCCTCTGTGCAACAGAATGAAACACTACCTTATGTTGTGCAAGGTACACAACCATTTTTTTGTGTAAGACTACTGTTGTGGCCACTGTGTCAATCCATCTAGATGAGAGTCTTCCTTTTTTTATTGACCCACCATCCTTCAAAACATGATGTCCTTCTCTAGGGATTGGTCCCTTCTGACAACATGTCCAAAATACCTAAGACACGGTCTAGCAATCTTTTGCTTCCAAAAAACACTCTGTACTTCTTCTAGGACAGATCTATTGGTTCTTTTGGCAGTTCAAGGTATATTTAATATTTGTCCTGAACAATGTAATTCAAATGCATCAATTATTTTCCTATCTCTCTTATTCACTGTCCAGCTTTCATGAGTATATGATACAACTGAAAATACCATGGCATGAATTAGGTGCAACTTCATCTTTAATGTAACATCTTTACTTTTCAACATTTTAAAGAGGGTTTTTGCAGCAATTTTTCCCAATGTAATACATCTTTTGATTTCTTGACTGCTGCTTCCCTAGGTGTTGATTGTAGAACCAAGTAAAACAAATCTTGGACTACCTCAATCATTTCTCCATTTATCATGAATTTGCTTACTGACCCAGTTATAAGGATATCTGCCTTCTGGATTTTGAGGCACAATCCATACTGAAGGCTGTGCTCTTTGACCTTCATCAGTAAATATTTCAAATCCTCTTCACTTTCAGTGAGCAAAATTGTGTTATCTGCATAACACAGGTTGTTAATGAGTGTTCCTCCAATCCTGATGCCACATTCTTCTTCATAAAGCCCATCTCATATTATTTGCTCAGTATAGAGATTGAGAAGGTACAGTGAAAGGATACAGTTCTGTCACACAATTTCCTGATTTTAAATCAAGCAGTGTTTCCTTGTTCTGTAGGAATAACTCCCATGTATAGATTCCTCATGAGTACCATCAAGTGTTCTGGTATTTTTGGCCCTGTTATTCATAATTTTTTGTGATCCACATAGCCAAATGCCTTTGCATATTCAATAAGACAAAGA
The DNA here is from genome assembly GCA_007922755.1 of Pedetes capensis. Lineage (NCBI taxonomy): Eukaryota > Metazoa > Chordata > Mammalia > Rodentia > Pedetidae > Pedetes > Pedetes capensis. The sequence goes on from VMDO01006658.1 coordinate 28,403, forward strand.
CATCTTTCTGATATTCTATACTTTCAGGTAATATCTATCTGACATTAGCAATTATGTCCCTGGTTCCATGCCCTTTTCTGAATCTGGCTTGATTTTCAGGCAGTTCCCTGTCTATGTACTGCTGCAGTCACTTTTGAATGATATTTAGCAAAATTTTACTTACATATGACAGTAATGATATCATTTAATAATTTCCACATTCAGTCGGATCCACTTTCTTGGGAATAGGTATGAAGATGGATCTCCTCCAGTCAGTTGGCCAGGTAGTTGTTTTCCAAATTTGTTGGCATAGACAAGGAGCACCTCCAGTGCTACATATATTTGTTGAAACATTTCCATTGGTATTCCACCAACTCCTGGAGCCTTGTGTTTTACCAGTTCCTTCAGAGCAGCTTCTACTTCTTCCTTTAACATCATTGGTTCCCGGTCACATGAAAACTCTTGAAATAGTTGATCATTCACCAATAGTTTTTCCTACAATGACTCTCTGAATTCCTTCCATCTTCTTTGGATGTTTCTTGCATCATTTAATGTGGGGAACTCTTGTCTCAAAGGCCTCCGAGGAAAAGGAGGTCCCACAAACCCACTGGAGGTGAGTGCCAAAGGAGACACACAGGCACTCCAGGAGACTTTCAGGGAAGTGACTCAAATTTTATTAAATGGCTCAGCCTTATATGCAGTTGCTTACATATTCTCTATGTGGCATTGTCCAGTGCACTGTCCACCTGTAAGGAGGGATACAGTGGCGGGAAACCTTCTGAGACTGAGCCCAGAAGACCTCTAGGGAACACCATCTTGGCTTCTAACAACAAAGATCAGAGAGTTGTCTCAAGCCAATGAGCCATTCCCAGCCAGGGAGAGCCAGATTTCCCAGCCTATTCCTTATGAGGACTCGAGGTGAGCCAGATAGGCTCAAACCCAGGGCTTCGCAGGATCATAGTCCCACAGATTCTGCCTCATAATTTAATATTTTCCCTGTAGAATCTTCATTATTGCCACTTGAGTCCTGAATTTTTTCTTTAATTCTTTAAACTTGAGAAAAACAGAGTGTGTCCTTCCCTTTTGGCTTTCCATCTCCAGCTCTTTGCACATGCCATTATGATATTTGATTTTGTCTTCTAGAGCTGCCCTTTGAAATATTCTGTTTAGTTGTTTAACTTCATCATATCTTACTTTAGCTACTCCACATTCAAGGACAAGTTTCAGTTGCTTTTGACATGTAATTTGGCCTTTTTTCTTGTCTTTGAATAAACCTTGGCTTGCCTTATGAATGACTTCAATGTGATGTCACAACTCATCTGGTATCTGATCTAACACATCAAATCTGTTCCTGAGATGGTCTCTGAACTCAGATGATATATACTCAAGGTCATACCTTGGCTCTTGTACACTTGTTCTAATTTTTTTTCAGTTTCAGTTTGAACTGAATGAGCCTATGAGCAGTTGATGGTTTGATCCACAACCAGCACTTGGTCCATGTTCTGACTTCCAATATTGAGCTTTTCCATTGTCTCTTTCCACAAATGTAATCAGTTTGCTTGATGGCATCTAACAACAACAACAATGCTACATCTGGGGAATTCTATGTGAATAGTCACCACTTACACTGGTGAAAAAATGTATTTACAATGAAAAAGTAATTCATCTGACTGAATTCTATCATGTGATCTCCAGCATTGTTTCTGTCACCAAGGCCATATTTACCAACTACTAAGTCTTCTTTGCTTCATATTTTTGTATTCCACCAATTTTTTATATTCCACCAATATTTTTCCACCATATTTTGTATTCCACCAATAATTCCACCAATAATTATCAGTGTATCCTGATTCCATGTTTGATCAATTACAGATTGCAGAAGCTGGTAAAAATTTTCCACTTTTCACTTATTAGTGGTGAGTGCATGAATTTGTATAATAATCAGGTTAATGGCCTTCCTTGTAGGCATATGTATATTATTCTAATACTGACAACATTGTACTTCAGGACAGATCTTGAAATGTCTTTTTTGATGATGAATGCAACATCATTTCTCTTTAAGTTGCCATTCCTGTCATGTAGACCACATGATTATCTGTTTCAAAATGGCTAAGACCTGGCTTTTTTAGCACACTGATTCCTATAATATCCATGTTTATGTACTCCATTTCACTTTTGACAATTTCTAATTTCTAATTTCATAACAGTTGTTTTTTCTCATTTTGAGTCATGCCGCATCAGCAAACACAGGTCCCTGGGGCTTTACTCTATTCCTGTCATAAAGGAGGACTTCACTTTGAGGATGCAACTGTTTCTCATTCATCTTTTCAGTGCCTTCCAACCTGGGGGACTCATTTTCTGGCACTATATCTGACATTGTTTCTCTGTCATTCATATAGTTCTCAATGCCTAATTGTTCTAGGAGTGGGCTGCCAGGTACTTCTCTCTAGTCTGTCTTAGTCTGAAAGTTCAGCTAAAACCTGCCCACCTTGGGTGACCCTCTTGCTATCTGAATACTAGTGGTATAGTTTTCATCATCATAGCAACATGCAAGCCCCCACAGTAGGGCAAACTGACAGAGAGGTGGGGGACACTATAGCATAATCACCATGAAAGTAGAAGTTTTGAATGTTGTCTTATGATTCTCTGAGGCCTGAAGCAGGATCTGGCACATGGTAAGCACTCAGATTTTGTGGGAATAATTGATTAAAAAAAAATCACTAAAGCACAATTGTTTTCTGAAAATTCTTCTCTGGTATGGACATACTTTCTTGACACACCATTGCCTTTGTGATTCTTAAAGCATCATTTCATCAATGAATTTTTGTCTTAGAATGCATTCTCAATGCTACTTAAGCAGAAAAGAAATAAGTAATCTCATAATAAACTACATGAAGAGTATAAGTGCTTCTCATCAGAAATTGCTGGCATTTTACAGCTGAAGTTTCAGTGATGATCCATCACTGTGGTTGCACACATAGAATGACTTGGCTTCACTAGGTTGTGCCTCCTTGATTGACACCACCTTTAAATTTTAATCTTATCCTGATGTGTTTATACCAAAAAACAAAGCCTCTACCTCACTTCCTCCATCTGTCTCATCTCCTAATACAGTTACAAACTAAATGATTAGGCAAAGGAGAAAGACCTCCTTCTTGAATGACAGCTTGAAAAAGGTCAGGGAAAGTTCAAGAAGTTTTCTCTCACAATAGCTACCTATAGACCGTATCCAATTAATTCCATATTGACAAAAAAAGACATAAGTCATTAAAAGGCGGGATTCTGTCAACTTTCAGAATAAAGGAAGAAGCAAACTTTAAACCCAAAGGCTGCTAGCTGGTGGGGTTTTTGGTAGGCTTGTGGCCTGTGACTAAGGGCTTTACATTTTATTAGCTGTATTTCATATTATTCTTTAATTAATTCTTAAATACCTTAAACTTTCTATTGAAGGGGAAGAAGCATGTATACAATGTTAGACTGAAAAGATGTATTTTAATGCAGGATATCCAAAGTAGAATACAGGATGAGCATCCCTAATCCACAAATCCAAAATCTGAAATGCTTCAAAATATGAAACTTTTTCAGTGTCCACATGATGTCACAAATGGAAAATTCCACAAGTGATCTCATGGGAAGAGCTGTAGTCAAAACACAGGTGCACAGAATTTTTGTACAAAATTACCTTCAGGCTATGTGTATAAGGTGTTATAAAACACAAATTACTTTCACGTTTGGACTTGGGCCTCATCTCCAAGATATCTCACTATATACAAGCAAATATTCCAAAATCTGGAAACAATCCAAATGCTGAAACATTTCTGGTCTTACACATTTTGAATGAGAGATACTCAACTTTTATATATAAGTCTTAAGAAATTATCTTATATAGCTCAGCTCTTAAATCTGAAATCTACTTTTTTTTCTCTTAAGTGACAGCAAAAGAATTAGAAATGCTAGTTATGAAAGATATAAAAGAACTTAAAAAGTGTAGAACCTCTTCAACACAAATTAGGTAGTGAAGACACTAGTTGCCATTGCAAGTGGGTGTGGCCACAGAATAATTATGTAATTAATAGCTTAAAATATAATAGTGAAAACTAGAATAAAGGAATAATGAACCTTTGGGTTGCAAGAAAATGTATGGGCTTGAAGAATCACTCTAACACTTCAGACAAGATTGCAAATCTCTTCCTGGTTGGGCCAAATTTTGCAAGCTCCAAAAGGATAAATGAATAGGAATAAGCAAATCAGAGTGTCAGGAGAGTTTTGCTCCTAGAAAGCCTCTATCAAATATTTGAAAACCACAATGCAGAGAAAATAGAAACTATGTCATAAATCAGGGGTGTCCAATTTTTGACTTCCTTGTTGTTGTTGTTGTTAGGTGCCGTCGAGTCGGTATCCGACTCATAGCGACCCTCATAGGGTTTTCAATGGCAGATTGCCTTGGGATTGCAATGGGGATTGCCTTGGGAGTGGATTGCCAGGTCCTTCTCCCATTTTTGCGGTGCTGGGAATTGAACTCGGTACCCCAGAGACTGCAGCAGAGCGCTCTACCAACTGAGCTAAATCCCAGCCCCTTTGACTTCCTTGGGCCTCCTTAAATAAAGAGGAATTGTCTTGGAACTAAATTATACAATGTAATTAGCATATATACATAATAAGACTTCTCTTATTTTTATATATATATTATAAAATTTAGAGAACTGAGAACAATGTAAAACTGTGAGGTCTAGCTGCCCTGGGTCACATGTAGCTGTCAGGCCACAGGTTATTGTTGTTGTTGTTGTTGTTGTTAGGTGCCATCAAGTTGTGTCCAACTCATAACAACCCTCAGAGTTTTCAACGGCTGATTGTGTCAGGATTGTCTTGGGAGTGGATTGCCACGTCCTTCTCCCATTTTTGTGGTGCTGGGAATTGAACTCAATATCTCAGAGACTGCAGAACAGTGCTCTACCAACTGAGCTAAATCCTAGCCCATGCCATAGGTTAGGTTGTCATAAATCACTATAATATTAATGATGGGATAGTGAGAGACAATGATATAGAATAGCCCACCAAGTGTCTAATAATGTCATTCTAGTCCCTTTTCCCACATTAGATGTTGATTTTTCTGCCTTAGAATTATATGATTTGTAAAGAATTCCCATATATATTTAGTAGTAAATAGCTAAGTGCAAAAAAGAGTGAATAATATATAATTAGCTAGGATATGAGGTTAGCTGCTATCACAAAAGGATCCAACCATTCATAGTTCAGGAATGAATGGTCACTTCATGGTATCAGAGATGCAGGCTTTTTCTATCATGTTACTTTTTCATCTTCAACTCTCTATTTTCATCTCTTGGTCAAAGACAGTGGCTATATAGCTCCTATCACTACGTCATCCTTCCCTAGAAAGGTAAAAATGATCCTTTCCTATGAACTCTATAACTAAAAAACTGTCTATGTTACTTCAGTTTACATCTTATGGGCTATAACTTGATCACATTTAGGATCAAGGACGATGTTGTTAGGTGCCATTGAGGCAGGTCTGACTCATAGTGATCCTATCTACAGTTGTTGTTGTTGTTGTTAGGTGCTGTCAAGTCGGTATCCGACTCATAGCGACCCTCTGTACCACAGGGGAAATACTATTGTCAGTGCTTCTCTGCTGTTCATAGGGTTTTCAATGGCAGATTGATTTTTGGGAGGGGGTTGCCAGGTCCTTCTCCCAAGCCTACAGCTTCTGGTGTTCCCAGGCGGTCTCCCATCCAGGTACTAATCAGGCCCGACCCTACTTAGCTTCCGAGATCTGACTGGATCAGATGCTACAGGGCTATGGCTGCAGGATATCAACAGTAGGACCAAAAAAAAAAAAAAAACTACCCATTACTATGGTATGCACACAATATTTTTATGTTTGAGCTCATCATTACAGATTGTTGTTGTTGTTAGGTGCCATTGTGTCGAGTCCGACTCATAGTGACCCTATGTACAGTAGATCGAAACACTTGCCGATTCTGCGCCAGGCAAATGATCTTATTTATGTTTAAGCCCATTACAGATACTGTGCTTTTTTCTTATTTTGAGTTGTGCCACAGCAGCAAAAGGAGGTCTCAACATCTTTACTCCATTCTTGTCATTAAAGTTAACTCTACTTCAAAGAGACAACTCTTCCCTAGTCATTTCTTAAATGCCTTCCGGCCTGGGGGCCTCATTTTCTAGCACCATATTTGACAGTTCTTCTCTTCTATTCATAGGGTTTTCAATGGCTAATTGTTTCAGGAGTAGGTTGCCAGGTCCTGCTCCCTAGTCTGTCTTAACCTAGAAGCTCAGCTGAAACCTGTCCATCATGGGTGGCCCTGCTGGTATCTGAGATACCTATGGCACAGCTTTCAGCTTCACAGCAAGACCCACATCCCCACAGCATGACAGACATTTCAGGGGTAGGATAAAGGAAATCTGAAAAATTTGGAATAATGATTGGATATATAAACATTTGGCTGGGGGTTAGTTCAGTTGGTAGAATGCGGCTCTACACTTCCTGAGCACCCAGTTTTGATCCCCAGCACCACACAGATGGAAGAAGGATGTGGCAGTCCATTCCCAAAAACAATCCTGAAACAATCAGCCATTGAAAACCCTAGGAGTGTCACTATGAGTTAGACCTCAGTCGACAGCACCTAACAACAACAGTATATAAACATTACTGTTATTCTATTTTCAGTCCCAATATTATTCTTACATATTAGAAAAAGAATCAAGAAAGGCTCTTTGGATTCAGGTTTAAGCAAAGTATTTCACAATAAAGCCATAGAGAAGAACAATTAGCAAATGTCTCAATTATAGTTCTAGCTACATATCAAAATCTTACCACATACACTTACTAGGAAAAATATTTATGGAAATAAAAGAAATACACCTTCTAATCTCCTCTTATTCCTAGGATCCAGTTTCAGTTTTTATCTCCTGACACTATTCATACAGGCATAAGTGCACACTCAAGATGAGTAATCATCATGATTTTGGACCTGTAAAAACAAATTCGAGAATTTCCTAACTTTCCTTTCTTCAAGGCCCAGCCCACATCTGTATTCCTCCTATGAATATTTCCAGATTATCCCAAACAGCAGAGACCTCCAGCTTCCACAGGAATTCTTCATTGTGCTCAGTTGATATTTCACATAAAGCCTTCTAGATAGAGAAACATATATTCATTTAACCAATATTTGAGCTAACCTTTGTGCTTAGCACTGTGGGTTCAGGGATAAGTAGAGCCTTCTGTTGTGGAGTTCAAGGTTGTTACAGGGTTTTGTTTCGGTCCTTTGTGTCCTTGTTGTTTTTAGGTGCCATCAAGTTGTGTCCAATTAAGAAGGGTTTAACAAGGCACTATGTGACACAAGGAAAGAGGGAGGGCAACTGGAGTCAGTGAAGTGAACTTCATTGAAAGAAAGTATAGGAGTGGGAGTAAAAAGGCTGAGCAAGAAAATTGCCCCCAGACTGGTCATGGAGTGGGCTGCTCAAGGGAAAGTCAGTCTTTGAGTTGCTGACTGTGGCAGTTGTTGCCCACACTGGCCTGGAGATATGACATAACATCTGTGTAAAAGTAACTATTTAGTTATTTGCAATGGTCCTGCCCATTGTCAGCAGGTTATTTGCTTCCCTTCCTTTGGGTTATGTGGTAAATGTCAGAGCAGTTTTGTTCTACTTCTGCACAAGTTAACAGCTTTGTTTTGTGTGGACAAATAATGTTTTAATCACCCTTGCTTTCATCCCCTGCTGCTCATACCTAACTGCTACCTAATGAGGTATCCTGTGAAACTTTTCCTAGACTCATCAATTTCCTGGATGTGGCCCATCCACTTATTCAGACATTTGAGAAATAGTACTATATGTTGGAACTCTCATGCATGAGGTTGCTCCTATTTTTTAATCTCCTTTGTATATGACAGTTCACTAATCCACAAAGCAACTCTAAGTTTCTATGTGATAAGAACACTTGAAATAGATCCCATTAGGCTGATGGCACTACATGGAAGTCTCTTTTCTAATTTAATTTCAGTGCTGAAATTGATTTCATGAAATTGAATACTATGTCAATAACTAGAACAGTTTTGCTTTATTTTACATTTGTATTATCTGGTTAGGGAAAAAAGAATGGAAAGCAAATCACCTATGTCCTTGATTCTAAGACTTATTTCCATACAAAATAGCACTTTGAGTTTGAGATGCCTTTGTACTGGTGTACACATTGACTTTGGTGGTATTTGCTTTCCTTTTGAAAAGTTGTTCTTAAATTAATGACATATATAATCAGTGCTGCCTTAGATACTAAGGAATTCAACATGAAGACTTGAGTGACTATGAAAGAATGGGTTGGCAACTAACAGACTAGACACCTAGTCTTGGCCCTTCTGCCAACTAGCTACTGGACACCTAGCACTGTGACATCTGTCCAGTTTCTTCACCCCTGTGGAATTTCTCTGCCTCATTTACATAGTGAAGTTTTTCAAGCTCTGTGGTAAAGGACCAAGTTTTTAAGTTTCCAATCAGTTGAAGACTAAAACATTTATAAAAACAAAAAATACTCTTGAATGCCACAGAAACATTAAACTGCTATAAGAGTTTCTAAATGCTTGCTCTTAATCTCTGGTACAGACTTGCTTTGGCCAACACTTACATTTTGGGTAGCATTGACTTAGACTACTATAACTCAGATCACTAGGTAGATTAGACAATGATTCTGCAAATCATTTATCACTTTCATTTATTTGATTATGGTTAGTAACATACTTAGCTTTTATGTTGCAATTACACACTAGCTGAGCAATGAAAACAAAAAAAAGTCCTAGGGAAGAATTACTCAGAAAGGAAGATTTCATTCATGGCAGATTCCAGAGAACAGAGCCATGGATAATCCATACGATGATAATTGATGATTGATTGTCAATACAGAAGATGCTTTCCAGGCAAAATAAATCTGACATTTTCCTCTCATTTATTAAAAAAGTGCAAAATGAGAATTTTTATAGGCACCCAATTTTTAAAAAGTCTTACAACCCTTTGTTACTTACAGTCCTTACAATCCTTTGGATAGAAATACAAGCCAGTGTTCTATGGAGCTGAATTTTTTAAATTTTATTTATTTATTTATGTTTTGCAGTAGTGAAGGACTGAACCCAGGGCCTTGCACATTCTTTGCATGTAGTCTACCACTGAGCTGCACCCCACCTCTTTTTTATTTATATCTTGAGACAGGGTATCACTAAGTTGTGCAGGCTACCTCTGGCCTCAAACTCACAATCCTCCTCCCTCTACCTCCTGAGTTGATGGGATTACAGATAAGAGCCACCCACACCTGGCTGAGGGTAAATTTTTAAAGAGAAGATTGATATATGGTCGTTAGTTCTATAATAGGTTTCCTTGTTGTTGTTGTTGTTAGGTGCCGTCGAGTCAGTATCCGACTCACAGTGATCCGCATAGGGTTTTCAATGGCTGAGTGCTTCGGGATTGCCTTGGGAGTGGATTGCCAGGCCCTTCTCCCATTTTTGTGGTGCTGGGAATTGAACTCCAGACCTCAGAGACTGCAGAGCAGCGCTCTAACCACTAAGCTAAATCCCAGCCCTAGGTTTCCTTAGCAGTACTAAATCCATTTTAGAAAGATAACTACTTAATGGCTATTAGTCACAGAACCATTGCAGTTTATGGGAGCACAACTTGTTGAGTATATATTAAAATGCAAAAGTCCATTGCAAATATGAACACTTGCTGCATTTTTTAATGTCTTCTGACAAGGTAAAACATATATGTATGCTTGCTCTTCTTCTTTGTTTACCAGCCTGGCAACTGGAACAAATGCTATAACTGATTTGCATATTACTCACCTCAGACTCTGAAGATCCTTCATCAAGTGGATGAGAGAGAGATTGTTTCACCTTCATGACACAGAGTTTCACCTAGGCACACCCATGAGTGGCACCTCCTTGATGTCTACTGAAGAGTTGTTTAGAGTAACAAATGGAAACTGACCAGCCCCTGAGCTCCAGGATGCTAATACACAACAGAGGTTCTCAAACTTGGGCATGTGTCTAGATTGCTCTGGGAGCTAATTACTGTATAGATTTCTGGCTCCACTCCAGAATTTCTGATTCAAAGAGGCACCAAGGGGGCTGTAGGTTGGCATTTCTAACAAGGTCCCAAGAGGTGCTGATACTATGCTGCTGATCCTGGGCACATACTTTGAAAACCACTGGTAGAAAATATTTGTTGACAGAACAGGAAAATCTTCAGAGGTCACATGGTCCAAAATTTTCATTTTACAAGTAAGAACCCTGGGGTTCAGAGAGAACATCCTACTCAGGGTCATATACCAGTGCTTAGCCTCTACCCCCACACAAAGATAAATTTAGGCCTCCAGAGCTTAAATGCCCTGTTGCTCACATAATGCTGTATAATCATAGACCACCTAATAATGTTTCAGTCAAGAATAACTATATATATGACAGTGGCCCCATAAGATTGCAATGGATCTGAAAATTTCTATTGCCTAGTATTTTTACTGTAGCTTTTCTAGGTTGAGATATGTTTAAATACACAAATACTTACTACTGTGTTACAATTGCCTACAATATTCCCAGAAATAATATGACACACAGTTTTGTAGCTAAGGGACTATAGGTTATACCAGATAGACTGGGTTTGTAGTAGGCTGCATCATTTTGGTTTGTGGCTTTCAGTACAGTGAACTAGTGGAAGAAATAACAGTACTACTTGCATTTCTGAGTGGCAGGCAGGCATTTGGAATTCATTCCAAGTGTAAGATATTGAATTTAAGCCAGGTAATTTTAAGACCTGGGTTTGAAATGGACCAAAGAAGGACAAGTATGGGCAGTGTGAAATCAGGAAGACATTGTAGCAATGCAGGAGCACAGTAACATCTCAGCCTGGGCCCATAGCTTTGGAAATGGGAAAAAGAAGTTGTAAGATTTGGGAAATGCTGTAGTGCTAGAGTCAGTGGTGGTAAATGGGTTGTGGGAGTTTCTTAGGATAATAAGATATGTGTGCAAATTGGTCATATCCATATAAAATAAATGTGTGATGGAAAATACAGGAAATTAAACTGAAGTACTATTAAATATGCCTTAATATTTAAAGGGGGCTGGGATTTAGCTCAGTGGGTAGAGCGCTGCGCTGCAGTCTCTGAGGTCCCGAGTTCAATTCCCAGCACCGCAAAAATGGGAGAAGGGCCTGGCAACCCACTCCCAAGGCAATCCCGAAGCCATTGAAAACCCTATGAGGGTCGCTATGAGTCGGATACTGACTCGACGGCACCTAACAACAACAACAAATATTTAAAGGGGTTTTAGGGTTTAGTTCAGTTGGTAGACTGCCACTCTGCAGTCTCTGAGGCCCTGAATTTGATCCTCAGCATTGCAAAAATGGGAGAAGGACACAGCACTCCACTCCCAAAGCAATCCTGAAACAATCAGCCATTGAAAACCCTATGAGGGTCGCTATGAGTCAGACTTCACTCGACAGTATCTAACAACAATATTTAAAGACATCTGCTTTCTTTCCTTTTCAAGCTTCTGTTGTCTGAAAGTTTACATTTAGATTTTTCTTTCAGTTTGCATTTATCAGTCTATGTATAATGTACAATGTACTATAAAGTACTTTACAGTACTATAAAGTACTATAATAGTACTATGTACTATGCTTTATGAAGTATCAAATCTTTGTGGTAGACTTTTGTCATTTGGGGCTTCCCAGCATCTAAGCACTCGTGTTTTGCAAGAAGAAGAATTTCAAGAAAAGTAGAAGACAGCCCAGTCCCTTTCCTAGGGTGGAAGCTAAAAGCTAAGCAGAATTCTATTTAACCAGCACTGAACATAAGTAACATTGACTACGTGACAGGTACTATTCTAAACACCTTAAAGATGATGATTCATTTTGTTGAATTCTCATAATAGCATCCACCTAATATTTTTGCTATTCTCATTTAATAAATGAGAAAACTAATGTATATTCAAGGATACATACAGTTCCTTAGTGGAAGAGTCTAGACTTTAGACCCAGCAAGACTGATTCCAAAGAACATACTCCTCAACACTATGCCAGCGGCCTGGTAGTTGGGACTAATCAGTTAGACAGGTTTTGAAAATGTGTGCAGGATATAGGATATGGTCACAGGTAAGTGCAGCACTGCTGTGGAGGTACACATGCAGTGCAGCAGCAGGAAAGATTAGGGTAGGAGGATTAAGGAGTGTGTTCTGGGCAGCCTGGTCTGGTACCAGTGTTTGCTATGTCAAGATTTCCTTGGATCCTGCTTTTCTATGGAGCTTGCTCTCCAATTCCCATCCATGCTATTTCTTGATTCCACTCCAATAAATTGTTCTTCAGTTTAAATGATCAGCAACCAAGAACCCTGGCCAACATGGTAAATTTACCCATCAGCTGAGAGCCAATCACTCATAGTAAAAGTCAGGGCTCCTTCGATGCCCTTGGGCTCCCTTCTGCCTTTAGAACCCTTGATTTCCTCTTGCACACTTCCTTCCTCTGACAGTGCTTGCAACTATTGCTGCCTGGTTCAGAGAATCGAGCCTTAGATCATCTGTATCCACTAACAGCTATGTCTGTGATGTGTTCCATGGGCCAGAGATGATGGATCCAAGCACATACACAGATGGTAGCAGACACCAAGCCCTTGGCTTCCACAGGAGTACAAAAGTGGTACCCAAGATTTTCTGCAAGGATCTCATGCTTAAAAGGGAATAAAACCAAGCCATGCTGATGGCTATGCCCTGGAGAAGGGCCTCTCTACCCCAGCTCTAGAGTTGGAAATTATTTTGTAGTCATCAGTCTTTACCCAATCTTTATTATTCAAAAAATTTTTTAAATTCTATGAAGTGGTCTGGTGAGTCTCCTCTTAGTTTGAATTTCAACCTTTGTCTTTAATAACATTGGGCTCTGCTATAATGATTCACTGAAAATGCTTACCTCTGCCTACCCTGCTCTCTAATACCCCAGATTGGAGTTCTTACAATACTATCTTACCCCTGGGATTCACATATCATGAGAAAAAATAAAGTAAAGATGATTTAGAATAGAAAGCATTTTTAAAAAAACTATAAGGGTTAAGACTTTTATGTCACTTTTTGTCTAACTCCACTGGCAGATTTATCCATTTTATATCTGCTCATAATCTAAGACATTAAAGCCTCAAACATTTCATCTGTTCATAACGTACTTTAGAAATTCGTCTCTTTATGTATTTAGGCGCTGGTGATTGGTTTGAATTAGTGGATTTGGTATCTTTGTTTCAAATGGTTTAAGCATCTTAAAAGAAAGGTGCAGTTCTCCACTAAAAGCAAGCAGGTCCCCTGGGAGAAATGGCTAATGGCTCACATGAGGAAGGGTGAGTACATGATGATCCTGGATCATGTGCCAGAGAGTAAGCTAGAGCTCAATAACATGAGGGGGGCATGTCATAGTGCCCCAAGGCAAGTTTGAAGGGGACCTCATTGCACAAATCTGGTACAATTTGAACAATAAACGAGCCTTTATAGAAATAAATAAAGCAACAGGAAAGCCCTTGCAGTATATTGTCAAGTCCCAACTGGCAAATGTGGAGACAGAGTTGGAAAATCACCATTTTGTAGCCATCATGTCACAGACTAGATCAGAAAGGAATAGCCAATGGATACTAAGCCAAGAAGGGCATTTCTGGGACTGAAGATGTAGCTGAGTGATAGAGCACTTGCCTAGCAAGCATGAGGCCCTGGGTTTGATCCCCAGCACCTCAAAAAAAAAAGTTAGTAAGAAATATAGTCTGAGGAGGAGGAAGGTGTTTGCATCTTCTCAGAAAGTGTCTCCTTCACAAGTTTGCAATACAATAGGTAAAAGAAGCAATATCTTGACCAAGTGACCAAACTTAACATCACCAATGAGGAGCAGATAAAGACAATGCACCTGCAGATGTGATGCCCCTAAGAAAGGCAACATTACCTATGCAGCATTCCAGCCAAGACATATAACTAAAATCTCGAATCATGAGAAAAATAGAAACTCCATATAGAAATATTCTATTTTAAAGAGTTTTCAAATAGGACTTCAAAAATTCAATGTCATAGAAGCAATGAAAATCTGTAGAAATATTCTAGGTCAAGGAAACTAAAAGGACATGAAAAACAGTACAATCCTTGAGCCTGCACTGGACTCTGCACTAGAAATGAGGAAATGCCACTGAAGGCATTCTTGGGCCACCTGAAAAAACTGTGATATGGATAAAAGATTGGACACAAATAGTATATTGTAGGTTACTTTAACTGAAGCTTCATAAGTAGATTATGGTTATGTGAAATTCTGTCCCTATTTTTAAGAAAAACACACTGAAGAAGTTAGAGATAACTTACTTTAAAAGATTTCAGAAAAACTGTAGAGAACATGCAAACAATAAACAAAATGGGGTAAAATAACCAACAAAAAGTGAATTGAGTGTTAATGAAAAGTATACCAGTGTGATTTATACATCCATGCTTGCATTTTTATACATTTGGAAACATTTCCAAATCCAAAGTTAAAATGAAAGATCTGGGGGAGGAGAATGATTGCAAAGAGACACAGGGAACTTTGAGGGATAAGGGAAATGTTCTAGATCATGATCATGTCTGTACTTATAAAAATGCTCTCATTTGCCAAAACACGCTGATTTGTACACTTAAAATTGGTGACTTTTATGGTATATAAAATACCTCTGTAGAGTTTACTTGAAATGATGCAAAGGGTAAAAGTCTATTATTTCAAAAGGTTCTATATGCATTTAAAATCACAAAAAAAGAGGAGATACTTGCATTTGCTTCTTCAGAGGTCTCTGTGGACTGCTATGTTAAGCGATAGAAGCAGTTCATCTCATGAGGTTGATTTATTCTAGGCATGATGGATGTAAGCCATAGATAAAACAACATAATCTCCCTTTCTGAAGAATATGGTGGTCAAGAAACCACAATGACAACAAAAGCATTTTCATATTAACATCTATTTTATAATAAATACAATACTCACATAAATGGTTAAGGTAAAACACAAAAACCAATGAAATCTTACCACCAAGGGATCCACCATAGTATCCCAGATACTAAGAACATCACATACTGTCCTCAGAAATATCGCTGATATGCAAAGAGACTTTGTGTAGATCTGTTCTCCCAACCTCCTGCATTGTCACTGATAGTCATTAGCACCCTACACTTCCCATATTGAAGCCAAAATCACTTAATCTCTCCTCCAGAGGCTCCTCTTTCACACTCTGCCCATAACATTTCATAATCCCCATTTTTTATGGTCATCTTCGTTATAACAGTCATTTGTGAATTATCTTCCTCCAATGCAGTCCTTGGAAATGATTCCCTTCACTAAGCACCATACCTGACACTTTGGAAAAATCTGTTGGATTAAACTAAAGTAAGATGAAGGAATATGGACACATTTACCATTTCACTCCTATTCTTTGCAGAGTGAGAAAATTCTGTCACTTTCTGCCAAGAAACCTACACTATTGGTGTCATTTCCTCTAATGGACTTCCTGCCCAGGAACATGATAACTAGTTCTAAAATGGGATTTTGTTATATCAACCCAATAAAATTTTGGAGACCCATACTTTCATCTTTGCTGTAAGTAGGAAAACACATTTTAAAATCAATTTATGGCTCAGAAAACTCCAACAGAGACTCAAAACAAAACATTTCTGTTAAAGCACTATCAGGACAATTTAGACAGACTGCTATGCAAACCTACAACTGGTCAACTAAAACAGAAAATGATACCTCACTGGTATCTGAAAATACTCAAAAAGAAAGCAATGACAGCTGATGTTTGCTGAGCATCTCTTCCAGACAAAACCCCAAAAAGTTAGTCAACAGCTAAGAAATGGTAGCGCTAGGGTCTGGACTCAGGCAATTATTTGCCACTAAGCAAGGCAGTCACCTTTAGAGGCAAATTACCATACCAGTGCCCTTTCAAAGTTTCTTTTCCTTTTTTTCAGCTAACACTTATGACAAGAGCTGAGCTGCCCCAAAGAGTTCCTGTCCATTTTAATCCTTTGAAAATGACCTTAAATTCCAAAACCAGAAACTAAGCAAGAAAGTATTCACTCATAAGTGTTTTTCTACAGAACTTCCCTAAATAAAATCCACATGCTTCCTTTGTTTAAGGAAGGCATTACTTTGGAAATAACTCCCATCCCCTCCTTACCTGATGCAGGTAATAATTCTTTCTCCACTCTGATTTCTTGGTCATGCTTCTTTTGGCTTTGCACTAACCAAGATGCAAACCCATTGTATGTGATTTGGAATCTGGCCTGGGAATCTGTATGTTTAACCCCCACCAGTAATATGGGCTGAATTATGTCCTTCTACCAAAATTCATATGTTAAATTCCCAAACATCAGTACTTCAAAAGGTAACCGTATTTGGATACAAGTTCTTTAAAAATGTTATTAAGCCAGGTGTAGTGGGAAATGCCTATACCCCCACCACTCAGGAGGGAGTTTGGGATTTTGAGGCCAGCCTGGACTACATAGTGAGAGCCTGTCTTAAATAAATAAGTAAATAGGTAATTCAGATAAAATGAGGTCTGTAGAATGGGACCCTAATCTAATAGGACTGCTGTCCTTCTAAGAAGATGAAGAGACGGGGCTGTGCCTGTACTGAAGAAAGGCTATGTGAGGAAATAATAAGAAGGCTGTTGTCTGCAAATCACGAGGAGAGAGCGCCCAGGAGAAACCAAATCTGCCAACACCTTGATCTTGGACCTCCATCCTCAAGCTTGTGAAAAAATTAATTTCCATTATTTAAGCCTCCCAATGTGTGGTATTTTATTACGACAATCCTAGCAAACTAACACAGTATATAAATTAAATACTAAGTCCTCTTCCTTCCAGAGAGTTTCCAGTTGAAGTCTACAACCGAAGTTAAGCTTTCAGAGTTACTGGAAACACTCAACTCGATTAGAAAGCAACATTTCACCAAGCTTCATTGAAGACTAATACTCAATTACAGATCAAATTTCCCCTTTTTAATTGCCATGGTCCAGACATTTTCTTCCTCCACTAAATATTACCCATCAGTGTTCTGATCAGAACTCCTTTCTGTCCTACTTTTATCCAAGAAACTGATAAGGAATTTGTTTCTACTAAACTCAACCACATCCTTTAATTTTCTCATCTCCTTCTGATGAAAAGATGTCACACTGACATCTTGTAATTACTAACTCTAACCACATAACTGCTTTTATTTTTCCTTACTGGACACTGACCCATGCTTTTATTAAGCACAGGTAGGATAATGCCCCACTAAATGTACTTTGGAAATATCCTCAATCATGTTGCAAAAACATGCTTTATTTTTCAAGAGTCAGTAGCTTTTGGGGCCATCTTATGCTCCACACAGGATTCCAAACTCCCATTTGTAAAGTGGGATATTCATCTGAGGCATCTCAACCATGGACGATCTAGTGCACCCACTACAGAGACTCAGTGAATTTTTCAATCGAATTCTAACACTTCAAAACAGCAGACACCCTTTCCTGACTCCTGTTATCCCCTAGTCATTTATTGCTGCTTCTTTTGTCTTAAGAAATGGACTATGCCATACTCCCTTAAAGACGAAGAAATCAGGTTTTTAAGTCCATCTGTGGTGTTTTGGACATCTCCATGATTAGAAACTTTATTTTTAACAGGAAAGTTGTCACTGAGAAGGTATGCTAGTCCCAGCAAGGCATGATGACAATGGGAGTCATAGAAGGTAAGGCAGTGCTTCCAGGGAGTAGACAGATGTGAGGCAGATGTAGGAGACAATTATAGGACTGTGGGAAAACCGGGAGCAGTCTCATCTGAAGAATTCATGGCGTTGTGGGGAGCCAGGGTGCCCAGGTAGCCTCCTGAGCCATGCCCAGTATCCTAACAACCACAAACAGCTTAGCATGCTGTGGACCATGGTCAGATGAATGCCCAGGTACCTTTAGGCATGTGAACTTCCCAACCAATTCAGTCACAAATTGAATTCTGTGCACCAAAGCTAAACACACTGTGCCTGGCTAATCGGCAGCATCAGGGATTATAGCTCCCACTCTGCTACAGATAGAGAAAGCAATCCATCGAACTGAGCTGCTGAACAAGACTCTGGGCTTGAACAAGGCAACTAGCAGAAGACCCTGACAGTCTACAAAACTGAAGGGCCCACAGGAAAAAAAAAGCACTCCAATATTTCTACTTTGTACTTTTTCCCCTTTTTCCCTCTTTTTATTTTCTTCCTTTCTTTTCTTTTTCTTTTTTTCTTTCCTTTTATTTCAAACAAGGCTTCATCCTGTCAGTGGTTATTCCAGTCATCATTAAACTGATTTTTTTATAAATGTTTTACTTTATTGAGTAACAGAAGATTTAAAAACCCCTTGCTCTCACCTTCCTCTCTACCTAACAATCTTCCCTATGCTTCTTCATCTTATTCCCTTCTTCTCACTCAACGAATCTGCTTATTTCTTCCTCCTTTACTCTACTACATTCTGTCACTTTACTCATCTATAATTTTTACCTCCATCCTTAACATGTTTCTCCTCATAATTCACACATTATTTCGACTACATTTCCTAAACTCATTGGTAATATACTAGTTGTCATAAAATGATTTTAACTGTACAGTAATTATATACATGGTTTGGCTAGATGATATTGCCATAATAGATATTTGCTTTCCAATCTGTAAGGGAGCATTAGAGACTGAGCCTTCAAGATAGAGCTGCTAATAAAGAAGACTTCCAAATAAACCCTGAAGAAACAACTTCCACACCAACTGATGAGTAAATAACAACACAGAAATACAAGAAATGTGAATAAAACAAGATCATAACTCCCAAAAACAAAGCCAATAAACACTGTTAACAACTGAAATGTAAAAGAATTGAAAAACCTAATCACAAAAATAACTAATGATTTCAAAGAAGATACAAATAAGCAAATGAATGAATTGAGAAAGGTAGCCCAGGATGTGGTTGAGATATTTGCCAAGGAAATTGAAGTTATAAAAAAAAGGAAAATGTTGAAAATGAAATACATGATAAACCAAATAATAAACACAGTGGAAAGTAACACCAGAAGAATAGATCAAACAGAAAAAAGAATATCAGAGATAGAAAAAAGGAAGAAAATATACTACACTCATACATTAATACCAAAAAAAGACAAAGAAACAAATATGATCACAACTTTCAAGAACTATGGAGCATGATGAAGAGACCAAATCTAAGAATACGTGGTATAAAAGTACTTGATATTAAAACCAAGGGCATAGAAAATCTACTCAATGAAATAATAACAGAAAACTTCCCAAACTAGGGGAAGAAATGGACACTCAAACACAATGAACATTCAGAACCCCAAACAAACATGACCAGAAAAGATTCTTTCCACTAGTATTAGAAAGCAAAGAAATAATTCTAAAAGCTACAAGAGAAAAACAACTCACTTACAAAGGTAAACCCAACAAAATAATATCACACCTCTCAATAGGGACTCTGAAAGCCAGGAAAGCATGGAATGACATATTTCAGAACCTGAATGTTAATAACTTCCAACCAATGTTACTATACCCAGAGAAGCCATCCTTTAAAATTGATGGAGAAATAAAGACATCCCAAGATAAGCATGAAAGTAACCAATTCATAACCAGTAAGCCAGCATTGCAAAAGATACTTAAAGGAATCTTACACACAAAGGAACAAGAAATACAAATACAAATACAAGAACCCAAAAAAGAATAAGTCCTAGGAGAGGAACACATGAACAAATGAGATCAATGACAGAAGTATGTCTGAGGTAGTAAACCAGCAAAAACCTAATACAACCAGGCAAGAAATAAAAGAACAATCAACAATCAAACCTACTATGAAATCAATCAGCAAAATCACACACAAAAAAATTTCTCTTAATAATAACCTTAAATATAAATGGTCTCCACATAAAAGACTCAAGAGTAGCTGACTGAATTAAAAAACAAGACCTCAACTATATGCTGACTTCAAGAGACACATCTCACTGGAAAATATATATGAAGACTGAAAATGGAAGGATGGAAAACACTTTACCAACCACAGGGAAGCCTAAAAAAATATTTTAAAACATGGGTTGCTATGCTGATATTGGGAAAAGGAGACTTCAGCCCAAAATTAATCAAAAGACAAACTCACTATATATTAATAATGAGACTAATCAAGAAGAAATAATTGTTATAGTAAAAGGTATGGCAGAATAGTGTAAGAAACTTTAAGAAAAGGAGCCATGGCTCTGGCTTCTATGCATGAGTGAAAGTGCCCTGCCCTTATTACTCCCTCACTTTCATGCATGCACCCTGTGACCCTCCCCAACCATTATTGTAAAAACTAACACACACATTTCCAGCACACCCCCTTAAACTTTTGTCCTCAGGTGTACATGTTCAGGTGTTCTACCTTAAGGTTAAAAAAAGATCATCCTCAGTCATGCTCACCTGAATGCACTCCCCCAAAAAAGTTAACATCTGCCCTTCCTTTGTTCTTGAAAGATGCCTTGGTATAATGTCTTCAATACCCCACTCTCATCAATAGAACATCCAAACAAAAATCAACATATAAACTTTAAAGTTAAATAACACCATAGACCAACTGGATTTAACAGACATCTACAGAACACTTCATTTAATAGATGTGGAATAAACATTCTTCTCAGCACAAAATGAAAGTTTTGCTAAAATAGACCATATTTTAGATTATAAAACTAGCCTTACCAAATACAATAAAATTAAAATTATCACTTGTATCTTATCAGATCACAATGGAATAAAACTAGAAATCAATAGCAATAGAAACGGCAGAAATGTTACAAATATTTGAAGATTGAATAATACACTTTTGCATGATCAGTGCATCATCAAAGAAATCAGGGAGAAAATTTTAGAAAGTCTAGATTTAAATGAAAATACAACTTATCAGAACCTTTGGGGAATAGCAATGACACTTCTACAAGGGAAATTTAAACCAATGAGTGCTTATTTGAAATATCAGAGAAAGCCCAAGTAAATAACTTAATCATGTACATTAAAGGACTAAAAAAGAACAATGAGTCAGACCCAAAAGAAGTGGATGGAAAAAAATAATTAAGATCAGGGCAGAAATCAATTTAATAGAAACTAAAAAAAAAATGAAAAGTTAGTTCTTTGAAAAGATAAACAAGATAGACAAACCCTTAGCCAAACTAAGAAAGGAAAGAGAAGCCCAAATTAATATAATTAGAGGTGAAAAAGGGGTCGGTCATTACAGCAGATACCAACTAAATATACAGGATCATCAGAGATTACTTCAAAAACTTTTTCTCCCAAAAAATGGTAAATATAGAAGAAATGAATAAATTTCCTACCAAAATTAAATCCAGAGATTATAAATAACTTAAATAGACCTATAAAAAGTAAGAAAATTGAAGCAGAAATAATCTCCCAACAACAACAACTCCCAGGTACTGATGGATTCACAACTGAATTCTATCAAGTCTTCAAAGAAGAATACTAATCTTTCCCAAACTATTACATAAAATAGAAAAGGAAAGAATACTCCCAAACTCATTTTATGAAGGCAGTATCACTCTGATACCAAAACCAGATAAGGGTGCATCAAAACACTAAAACCATAAACCAATTTCTCTGATGAGCACAAGCACAGAAATCAAAAAAATGCATAAAAAAGCAACACATAAAAAAGATAATACACCATGACCAACTAGTTTTCATTCCACAGATGCAAGACTGGTTGAACATATGCAAATCAATAAATGTAATTCAACACATTAGAAACAGAGACAGAAATCACATCATCATCTCAATAGATGCAGAGGTTCTAGTTAAGATGACAGACCATTAACAGACAAACTTCAACTGGGGAAGAAAACTGTTAGGGAAACTTGTGAAGTACTCTACTCAAAACAAAAAAGAGTAGAGAGTAGCTTTAATTATTTGAAAAAAATGGCACAAGTACAACTTGCAAATAGTGGGAATTAAAATGACAGAGAAGAGGAGAAAATGGTAGGGCGGCTCATCAGAACCGTTAACCCAGGGAAAACAACTGACAAATGTTTCAGCAGATATGGGGTCCTTTGGGAGAGTGTATGGGCGGCTAGAGGTACTGCAGGATTCTCCTGGGAGGAAGCTGGCTGCACAGAGCCCTATAGGGTCTTGGACACCGGCAAAAGGAGACTTCAGCCCAAAATTAATCAAAAGGCAAAGTCATTACATATTAATAATGAGACTAGTCAAGAAGAAATAATTGTTATAGCAAAAGGTATGGCAGAATGGTGTAACAGGAATGCATTTTTTCTTTTCTTTTCTTTTCTTTTTTTTTTTTACTCAGCAGAGATTGGTGTTCCCTTGGGCTCTGATGCCACTGAAACTCAAGTCAGAGGAGAAATACTGAGTGGTGGGAGAAAGATGGAGGCACACTTAGGCATCTAGTGCGCCAGCGGGACCGGGGAAACAAAGAGATACTGTTTGGGCTGTAATGGAGTGCATGTGCCTGTAATGCAGAGAAGAGGTGCCATGGATCCTGGAAGTCTAAGAGATACGGTGCAGGTAGTGACTCATTTACAGCATGGGAGAGTCTGCAATACACAAGTGGCACATGTGGCACGAGCAAGACTAAGAGAAACAAATTAGGCAGAGGTTCGTTTAGGACCTGGAAGAAGCTCCTGTGCTGCCAAGAACTGATGCCATGAGTATGTGAACCAAAGAGACACTATTTAGGCTACAGCATGGCATCTAGGGCCCAGGATCACCTGCAACCCCGAGAAGGGTCACCAGAGGTTTGGGAAGCATAAGAGACATGCTTCAGGCAATGGTGTGATTGGGACCTGCAACCACAGGGGATGGAGAAAAATGGATTGAGCAGTGCTGACTATAGAGGCTGTAGTAGGAGCAAGGCACTGGACCCTGAGGCTGAGACTTATGGGGGGTGAGGAGAAAAGTGCCAGCAGCTGGTCATTATCCAGTCACATGGGAGTGGGAAGGAAAATCTCTTTACATGCAGCGAGGTAGGAACTAGCATGCAGACCAATCAGTGGACAAGCCTTAGCAGAAAAGCACACAAAATATGAAAATTTAAAGGGAAGATCCTATAGACCAAAGCCACTCAATGGATAATTTCAGGTAATCAGATTTTTGGAGATGCATGATGGAGAACTTAGATCCCTGCTTATAAATGTGTTGAAAGACTGCAAAGATACCACCATGACAGCAATTTGTTCACTGGACAAAAAGGTATCTAACTTGGAAGAAAAACTCTTCAGAGAAATTGAGATACTGAAGAAGAATCAAGCAGAAGTCCTTCAGATGCAAGGCAAAATTAATCAACCCAGTATTATGGTAGAATGTGCAGTGTCAAGAGTAGACAAAGCCAAAAATAGGATAGCTGAAGCTGAAGAAAAGGTAGAAGACATTATTTACTCATAGGCCAAGACAGAAAGAAAGATGAGGCACTTTGGGCAAGATTTTCAAGAGGTCTCTGATAAAATGAAGAGATGAAACCTTTAGTCCACATTCAGGGGGTACACAAAGGACCTGAAAACAACATGACAAGATTAGGAAATTTATTCAAAGAAATATTAGATGAGAACTTCCAAATCTAATGGCAAGAGCTAGATACCTATATAACTGAAACATTTAGAACCCCAAACAGAGTAGATCAGAACAGATCTGTTCTAATCTTTGCCATGACACATTATAATTGGAATAGTAAATGTACTCTAAAAGCCACAAGAGAGAATCATCAACTGACTTATAAAGGCAAACCCATCAGAATAATAGCTGACTCATGAACAACAACCTTAAAGGCAAGGCAAGCTTGGTCAGGTATCCTGAAAAAGAATAACTATAAACCAAGATTACATTACCCAGTGAAGTTGGCTTTCACAGTAGATGGTGAGTCCAAGACATTCCATGATATTAACTTGTTTAAAAGTTTCATGACCACCAAGCCACCACTGCAGAGGATCCTCAATGAAACACCACATATGGGAGAAGTATGAGAATCTCAAATAAAAGATCAAAGAAACAAATAATAAACATGATGGGAATTTAAGAAACCAATAGGCTGATATCAGCTGGATATTAGCCAAAAGCAGAGAATATGAGAAAGATGTCTATGT
Source organism: Pedetes capensis (assembly GCA_007922755.1). NCBI lineage: Eukaryota > Metazoa > Chordata > Mammalia > Rodentia > Pedetidae > Pedetes > Pedetes capensis. The sequence continues at coordinate 52,573 of VMDO01006658.1, forward strand.
TTTATTGACTATGCAAAGGTATTTGATTTATGGATCATAACAAATTATGGATAACACTACAAAGAATGGGAATACCAAAGCACATAATTGTACTCATGAGGAATCTGTACATGAACCAGGAGGCAATTTTCCAAATAGAACAAGGAAATATTGCCTGGTTTAAATGTGAGAAAGGTGTACATCAGGGCTGTATAATTTCACCATATCTCTTCAATTTCTATCATGAGTAAATAATCCAAGAAGCTGGACTTTATGAGGAAGAACACAGAATCAGGATTGGAGGAAGACTTATTAACCTGTGTTGTGCAGATGACACAACTCTGCTTGCTGAAAGTGAAGAGGATTTGAAACATGTACTGATGAAGATCGAAGAACATAGCCTTCAGTATGGATTGAGACTAAACATCAACAAAACAAAATCATTACAAGTGGGTCAGTATGCAACTTCACTGCCTTGGTCCAGCCGGGGGAAGGGGAGAGCCGAGGATGAAAGAGATGAAGAGGCCAAGACTGATGGTCTTGAGCAAAGCTTTATTTTCAGTTCTCATACTTATGTAGGAATTATCAAAAAAGCTCAAGGAGCTGTCCTTCAGGGCTACAGCTGCTTCTGGCAACTTCAGCCGTCCTTGAAGGCATACAACCTTGAAGGCATACAACCACTTCTGTTTATTTTTTAGGGTAAAAGTTAACTCTCCCAGGAACAGCACTTTCTTTGTCTAGTGGCTCTGAAACACTTTGTAGGTCCTTAAAGGAGCAGCAGAACATCCTGTCTCTTATGGAACATGACCATCATTTTCTATATATAAAGCCTCAGACCCCGGCACTTCACAATAAATGGAGAAAAGATGGAGGTTGTCTATGGTTACGATTTACTTGTTTCTGCAGTCAACAACCATGGAAGCAGCAGTTAAGAAATCAAAAGACACATTGCCTTGGGAAAAGCTGTGGCAAAAGATCTCTTGAAAGTGTTGAAAAGTAAAGATGTCACATTGAAGAGAAAGGTACACCTGACTCATGCCATGGTATTTTCAGTCTCATCATATGGTTGTGAAAGCTGGACATTGAACAAGGGAGACAGGAGAAGAACTGATGCTTTTGAGTTATGGTGCTGGAGACAAATATGAATATACCATGGACTGCCAAAAGAACCAACAGATCTGTCCCAGAAGAAGTGCAACCAGAGTGCTCCTTGGAAGCAAGGATGGCTAGACTGCATCTTACTTATTTTGGACAAGTTGTCAGGAGGGACCATTCCCTGAAGAAGGACATCATGTTTGGGAGAGTGGCAGGTCAGCAAAAAAAGGAAAGCTTTCCACCAGATGAATTGACACAGTGTCTGCAACAATAGTCTTAAACATAAATAAGATCATGTCCCTGGCCCTGAATCGGGGAGTGTATTATTCCCCTGTACCTAGGGTCACTATGAGTCAAACTTGGCTCAGCAGTACCTAACAACAACAATAACAAGTATGAATAAAAAAACAGAAATAAGTACCAAATCAATGCAGAATAACAAGCACCTCTTAATAATTAATCCAATGTAAATGGTCTTAAATCACCAATCAAGAGGCATAGACTGGTCAATATGATTTAAAAACATAAACCCTCAATATGTGGCATTCAAGAGATTCACTCATCCATAAAGGCCATAAAAGGCTGAAAATTAAAGGCTGTAAAACAATATACCAAGCCTGTAGGAAACAAAAAAACAAACAACAACAACAAAAAAAAAAACCAGGAGTTGTGATACTAATTTCAGACAACTTAGGCTTCAATTCCAAACTAATCAGAAAAGACAAAGAAGCACACTACATATTCATAAAAGGAATAACAACCAGCAACCCATAACAATACTTAACATTTACTCACCAAATACAGGAGCACCCAGCTTCATAAAATAAATTTTATTGAAGATAAAGGAACACATCATGCATTATACAATAATTATGGGAGATTTCAATACCTCACTTTTGCCAAGAGACAAGTCATCAAAGCAAAAAATCAACAGAGAAACAAGGGACTTAAATTGCACCATTGACCAACTGGACTTTATAGACACCTACAGAATTTTCCATCCATCTGATGTGAGTACACATTCTTCTCAGCACCACATGGAACTTTTCATAAAATAGATCACATTTTAGTCATGACAAATACAAAAAAATTGGGGGGAGACTCATCCTCTGTACCTTATCAGGTCATAATGGACTAAAACTAGAAATGAAAAGCAAAAAATTTTTCAGAAATGTTACAAATTCACAGAGACTAAATACTACATTACTAAATGAGCAATGAGTCATTGAAGAAATCAGAGAGGAAATTTTAAAATTTCTCCAAACAAAGATAAAAATACATCCTACCAAAATTTATGGAATATAACAAAGGCAGCTCTAAGAGGGAAGTTCATAGCCATGAATGCCTTCATCAATAAATTAGGAAAGGTCCAATTAAATAACTTAATGACATATCTTAAGATGTTGTAGAAAATTTAAATCAAAAGTTAAGTTGTCATAATATTTGCTTAAAATGTAATTACTAGAACTTAATGTTCCTTGTTTAAAACTTATACATTCCATGCTGTGAGTCATCTCCCAACTCCTTGCTTCTTATCTGCCTGTCTGTCTCCACCTTGTTAGCCACTTCCTGATTTCTTACAACTGCTAAACTAAGCCTATTGATTGTACTCTCCACCATATTGGGCACTTCCTGATTTCTTACAATTGCTAAACTCAGTCTACTGAGTGTACTCTCCACCCTGTTGGCTACTTCCCAATTTCTTACAATTGCTAAACTAAGCCTATTGTCTGTACTCTCCACCCTGTTAGCCACTTCCTGATTTTGTGCCCCATACAGACTTTATCTACCTATTTCCATAGTAACTAGCTTAACCCACCTACAGATGATCATATAGGCTGTGCACATGTGGTTTCAGCCAACAACCCCTCAACCTCCAGCCTATAAACTATATAACCCCAGGAGAACTAAAGTTCGGGGTCAGTCCTGAGAGGAATTGTTTCCTTGGGCTGATCTTGCTATAGCAATAATTTTTTTATTTTACCCAACTTCTAAGTCTCCCAAAGTACTTTTAGTTTTCTCAAACCACTTCAAAGGTAATAGAAGGCCATCAATAAGCCAATACCAGAAGGAGCACTCAGACAGAAATTATCAAAATCAAGGCAGAAATATCCCAATTAGAGTACAAAAAGATAATTCAAAGAATTAATGACTCTAAGAGCTGGTTCTTTGAAAAGATTAATCAAATAGATGCCCCCTTGCCTGTTTCACCAAAAGATGGAAAAATTCCAAATTAAAAATCTAGATATGAGAATGGGATAATAACTTCTGATACTAACGAAATCCAGAAGACCATCAAAGAATACTTTGAGAAATTTTATACCCAAAAAATGAAAATATAGAAGAAATGAAAAAGTTCATTAACACATGTATTGCCAAAATTAAGCTCAGAGGACATAAGCAATTTTAAAAGACACATTATATTCATAGTAGAGACAGTAATAAATAGTCTCTCAACAAGGAACATCCCAGGACCCAATGGGTTCTATCAAACTTTCAAAGAAGAATTAATACCTATTCTCCTCAAATTATTTTGTAAGGTAGAAAATGAAGGAGCACTTCCAAACTCATTCTACAAAGCCAGTATAACCCTGACACCAAAATCAGGCAAGGACACTTCACAGAAAGAGAACAACAGACCAATTTCCCTGATGAACACTGATGCAAAACTCCTCAATAAAATTCTGGCAAACCAAGTTCAGCAACACATAAAAAGGATCAAACATCATGATCAAGTGAGCTTCATTCCACAGATGCAAGGCTGGATCAACATACAAAAATCAATTAATGTAATTCAACATATTAAGAGACAGAAATCACATGATCATCTCAATTGATTCTGGGAAGGCCTTTGACAAAGTGCAACATACATTCATGATAAAAGTCCTAGAGAATATGGCCATAATAGGGAAATACCTCAACATCTATGAAAAACCTACAGCCAGTACCATATTAAATGGGGAAAAACAGAAACCATTCCACGATCAAGAACAAAACAAGGATGTCCATTCTCTCTTCTCTTATTTAATATTGTGATCAAAATACTAGCCAGAACAATCAGGCAAGACAAAGAAATCAAAGGGATACAGATAGGCAAAGAAAAGGTCAACTTATCCTTATTTGCAGACAAGATGATCCTTTACCTAAAGGACCAGAAAGACTACTCTAGAAAACTCTTAGAGCTAATTAACTCCTTTGCCAAAGTAGCAGTATACAAAACTAACACTCAAAACTCAGTTTGTTGTTGTTAGGTGTCGTTGAGTCGTGTTTGACTCATAGTGACCTTCATAGGGTTTTCCATGGCTGATTATTTCAGGATTGCCTCTGGAGCAGATTGCCATGTCCTTCTCCCATTTTTATGATACTGGGAATTGAACCCAGGACCTCAGAAACTGCAGAGTGGTGCTCTACCAACTGAGCTAAATCCCAGCCCCTCAAAAATCAGTAGCCTTCCTTTACAACAATAGTGAATAGAAGAGAAGAAAATTACAGTGATAATCCTATTCACAATAGCCATTAAAAAATTAAATATTTAGGAATCAATCTAACCAAAGACCCTGAAGACTTCTACAAGGAAAACTTCAAAACAGTAAAGAAAGATATTGCAGAGGATAATAGAAGATGGAAGGACCTCACCTGGTCATAAATTGGGAGAATCAATATTGTAAAACTGATTACACTACCAAAATCAATTTATAGATTTAATGCAATGCCCATTAAATTCCAATGAAAGACTTTGCAGAAATAGAAAAACAATTTTAAAACTGGATACAGTGGTGCCCACCTATAATCCCAGCAACTCAGGAGGCGGAGGCAGGAAGATTGCAAGTTCTAGACGAGAAGCCGTCTGCGTAATTTAGCGAGATCCTGTCTCAGAAAGTAAAAACATGGGCTGGGGGTGTAGCTCAGTGGTACAGCACTTGCAAAGCATGCAAATGCAAGGCTCTGAGTTCAACACCCAGTACCGCAAAAAAAAAAAAAAAAAAAAAAAAACTTAAATTCATATGGAAACACAAAATACCACATATAGCCAAAACAATCTTAAGCTGCAAAACCAGTGCAGATGGGATCACAATACCTAACTTCAAACAGTACTACAGGGCTATAGTGGCACAAACAGCTTCCTACTGGAACAAAAATAGGCTTGAAGACCAATGGAACAGAATTGAAGACCAAGAGATAAACCCATGCAACTATAGCCACCTGACATTTTACAAATGGTCTATAATCAAGGGAGAAAAGAGCCTCTTCAGCAAATGGTGCTGGGAAAACTAGATTTCCATTTGCAGAATATTTTAAATAGACTCATATCTCTCAGTTTGCATTAGAGTCAATTTGAAGTAGATAAGAGACTTCAATATAAAACCAGAAACCTTAAAACTACTAGAAGAAAATATAGGAAACACCCCAGCACATAGGCATAGGCAAGTATTTCCTTAAAAAGACTCCAATTGTGCAGGAAATGGCACCAAGAATTGACAAATGGAATTACATGAAATTATAAAGCTTCTGTACAGCAAAGGACACAATAGGGTTAAGAGAGAGCCCACTGAATGAGAGAAAATCTACACATACTATACATCTAACAGAGGACTAACATCTGGAATACATAAAGAACTTAAGAAAACAAATTCCAAGACAACAAAAAACCCAATACACAAGAGGGTAAAGGAAATTAACAGTTCTCAAATGAAAAAGTTTGAAGGGTAAAGAAACACTTTAAAAATTCTCAATATCCCTGCTGCTGCTGCTGCTGCTGCTGTTGTTGTTGTTGTTATTGTTGTTGTTGTTGTTGTTAGGCGCCATGGAGTCATGTCTGACTCATAGCGACCCTCATAGAGTTTTCAATGGCTGATTGTTTTGTGATTGCCTCAGGAGTGGATTGCCATGTCCTTCTCCCGTTTTTGCGGTGCTGGGAATCAAACCCAGGACCTTAGAGACTGCACTCTACCAACTGAGCTAAATCCCAGTTCCCTAGTCATTAGGAAATGTAACTCAAAACAACACTGAGATTCCATCTCATTCCAGTAAGAATGGCCAAAATCAAGAAAATAAACAATGAAAAATGCTGATGACAATGTGGATAGAAGAACACACTTTTACACAGATGGTAGGACTGTAAATTAGTTCAGTCACTTTGGAAATCAATATGGATATAATTTAGAAAACTAAGAATAGAACTCCTGTATGACCCAGTTATACCTGGGAATATACCCAATGGGAGATAAATCATCATACACCATTGAAACCTGCATTTCTATATTTAATGCAGGACTTTTCAGAATCACAAAGATCTGGAATCAACCATGATGTCCATCAACAGAGGAATGGATTAAAAATCATGGTATATATATACAATGGAATATTGTTGTTGTTAGGAATATCACTCAGCAATAAAAAGAATGAAATAATGTAATTTGGAGCAAAATGGATGTAATTGGAGAAATCATCTTAAGTGAACAATCACAGGCCCAAAAAGAGAAATACCATATGTTCTCAATCATGCATGGGAGCTAAACCTAACTTAAAGGAAGAATGATCCTATCTTTAAATGACCCTAAAGACTGCACAATAATATTTAGATCTGATAGGTACTTTCAGCAAAGTAGACTACAAAATCAATATTCAAACATCAGTAGCATTTCTGGCAACGAACAGCATGAGAAAGAAATCAAAACAACAATCCCAATCACACTAGTCCCAAAAACTAAAATATCTAAGAATAATTCTAACCAAGGAGCTGAAAGACCTGTCTAATGAAAACTTCAAAACTCAAAGAAAGAAATTGAAGAGATCCTAGAAGATGGAAAGTCCTTCCCTGCTCATGGACTAGCAGAATTAATATTGTGAAAGTGGCTATAATACCAAAACTTATCTACAGATTCAACACACTCTCCATCAAAATTCCAATGACATTTTTCACAGAAAGAGAAAACCAATCCTAAAATTCACATGGAAATGCAAAAGACCCATAATAGCCAAAGCAATCCTAAGCAGGGAGAGTAATGCAGGGTCATGATAATACCCAATATCAAATTATGATACGGGCCATAATAACAAAAACAACTTGATATTGGCACAAAGATAGAGATGAAGATCAATGGAATAGAACAGAGGACTCAGAAATAAACCCACACAGCTACAGTCATTTGATTTTTGATAACAGAGCCAAAAACATGCATTGGAAAAAGGACAGCCTCTTCAACAAATGGTGCTGGAAAACTGGGTAGTCACATGTAAAAGAATGAAAGTAGATCTCTACCTCTCACCCTGCACAAAAATCAATTCAAAATGAATCAAAGATCTTAACATAAAACTGAAAACTTTGATATTACTGGAAGAAAACATATGGAAAACTACATAGTTTTCAACACATAGGCATATGCAAGTACTTCCTTAAAAGAACTCCAATAGGCCAGGAAATAGCATGAATTGGCAAATGGGAATACATGATATTAAAGCTATGCACAGCAAAGGAAATTATCAACAGAGTAAAGAGAGCACACAAAAATGGGAGAAATCTTTGCCAACTATACTTTTGACAAGGGTTAGTTTCGAGGATATATTAAGAACTCAAAACATTATATACCAAAAACACAAATAATCCAATCAATAAATAGGCAATTGAATTAAACAGATGGTTCTCAAGAGAAGAAATATAAATGCCCCATAAAAAATCTTCAACATCTTTAGCCATTAGGGAAATACACATCCAAACTACACTGAGATTCCATCTCACTCCAGTCAGAATAGCTAGCATCAGCAAAATAAACAACAAATACTAGTGAGGATGTAGGGAAAACAAAACCCTTATTCATTACTGATGAAACTGCAAAATGGTACATCCATTATGGAAATCAGTATGGAGGTTCCTCAGAAAACTAAAAATAGAACTACCGTATGATGCTGCTCTACCACTCTTGGGCATATACCCAAAGGAATTCAAGTCATCATATCATAGAGTCCCCTGCACCTCCATGTTCCTTGAAGCACTCTTCAAAATTGCAAAGATATGGAATCATCCCAGATGTCCATCAATAGATGAATGGATTTTAAAATATTATATATAGACAATATGGAATAGTAGTAAGCCATAAAGAACAATGAAATTATGTAATTCACAGGGAAAGGGATAAATTTGGATATCATTATGTTAAGCAAAATAAACTGGTCATAGACAAAAACTGCAGGTTCTCATATGTGGAAAGTAGATATGTATATTTATATTTTCCATTTTTAGGTAAATCTAGTATTTTCCACTTTTAGGTAAATCTACTTTCCACATATGAGTGAGAACATGCAGTATTTAGGTTTCTGTGACTGGTTTATTTCGCTTAAAATAATGAACTGCAAATCCATCCATTTTCTGGTGAATGACATCCTATCCTGCCAATCTCTGAAGCTCAACAGGGTATATACTGGTTAGTCCTTGAATAGGAGGCCACCTGGGAATACCAGGTGCTGCAGGCTAGGGAAAAGGCAGCCCACGCTCAAAATAATCCACCACTGAAACCCCTATGAATAGCAGAGAAACACTGACATAGTTCTGGGCATGGCACAGTGTCGGAGAGTGTTTTGTCTGCTGTACACGGGGCCACTCCACGGCACCTAACAATGACAACAAACATATTTAAGAAAGGAAAATACCAGGGGATATATCTAGAGCAGGGAGGGGAGTAGTGGAAGAGGGTGGGACCAACATGGGGGGTGGGTTACAAGAAAGAGAACAAGTACAATGTATTTAAAACAATGGTATGATAATCTCATAATGAAAAATTATACTGCATGCTAATTAAATCACGATTTTTAAAAAACACATCACATTTACTAGGTATCACAGATATATAATTTCAATACAGTTTTTGTACCTCAAAAAATAAGAAGAAAATATAAAGAAAAAGTACAAAAGTATTCTGCATGTGTTGTTGTTGTTGTTGGGTGCCGTCCAGTCAGTATGCGACTCATAGAGACACTCATAGGGTTTTCAATGGCTGACTGTTTTGGGATTACCTTGGGAGTGGATTGCCAGGCCCTTCTCCCATTTTTGCGGTGCTGGGAATTGAACTTGGGACCTCAGAGACTGCAGCGCAGTGCTCTACCAACTGAACTAAATCCCAGCCCTCTGCATGTGTTATTGTTTCATAAAATTTTTGTTTCATTCATACATGTGAGTATCAGCTCTTATGAAAATCAGTAATGACTGAGGGTCTGCTTGTCCATATCTCAGACAAGTTGGTCTAAATTATTCCAAAAAATTTAATGCAATTTTCTGAATCCAACATGTTCCCAATTTTTCATTCACTTTTTTGAGTCCAAAATATTCTCTAAAATGGTTTGACTCATTCTCACTCTTACACCTTCCCTATCTTCAGAAGCTTGGTCTATAGGAGTACAAGGAATACTAATGGACATTTGGGTGAATGAGTAACAATGGTGGCTAGTGGCTAGTTGAGCTCACCATCTGTTTTCCTAAGGCAATCAACATGTCAACATGTTTCTCCAAAATATTCCTTGATCAAAGATCAGAAACTGTTTCTTCTACTGGAAAGTCTAGATCTATCATCAATAAATTCTGCATTCAAGCACACACAACCATGGGTAGGCAGGAATTTCCATTGTTTCTGAATATGAATTTTCATGAGAGCCTATTTTGAGAACACAAGAAATAGATATCTGTAAGTTAAGTTTGTCTACAGGTATACTACACTGGCATCAGATCTCAGAAGCTAAGCAGAGTTGGACCTGGTTAATCCTTGAATGGGAGACTGTCTGGGAATAACAGGCTTAGGAGAAGGACCCAGTATCCCACTCCCAAAATAATCAGTCATTGAAAACCCTATGTATAGCAGAGAAGCATTGACATAGTGCTGGGCATGGCACAGCATCAGATAGTGTTTCCTTCTGTTGTACATGTTGTTGTTAGGTGCCGTCCAGTCAGTATCCAACTCATAGCCACCCTCATAGGGTTTTCAGTGGCTAACTGTTTCGGGATTGCCTTGGAAGTGGATTACCAGGTCCTTCTCCCATTTTTGCAGTGCTGGGAATTGAACTCAGGACCTCAGAGACTGCAGCACAGCGCTCTACCAACTGAGCTAAATCCCAGCCCTCTGTTGTACATAGGAGTCACTGTAAGTCAGATCCTACTTGACTGTACCTCACAACAACAAAGATAATTTTGGAGATGTTGCTTATTTTCTTGCTTTCTTTTCATTTTTGCTTAAGTATCCCATTCCAGTTACATCCTTCTCCTCTTAAAGGAGCCAATTTTGACAACTTAATACATATATATTCTCTACTTTTTCATGCTCTTACACATTTAAGTATAAATACATTAACAGGCATATATAAACATTACAGACAAAGTTTGACACCACTAGTTTTCAAATGAGAGCACATAATTTGAACTCTGTATTTTGTTTCCTCATCCAAGAATACCTTGTAGGAATCTTTTGAAGTAAACTCATGTACCTCTGATTTATTTTTATTGACTGTATAATATTCTATGATATGAAAGAAACATGTTATTCAGTTCTCTCCTTTGAAAGGTATTCATTTTTGTTTCTGACTTTTAGCCACTAAAAATAAATCTGCAATATATTTGCATATAAATCTTCATATATTAATGTTTTTACTTCTATGAGATAGATTCCCAGAAAAGAGATTACTGTATTGTAGGATACATACAATTTTCATTTTAATAGATGTAGCCAGATTCCTTTCCAAAAAAACTAAATCCCAAGTTCACAAAATAGTAAAAAGTACAATTGTTGTTGTTGTTAGGTGCAATCGAGTTGGTATCCGACTCATAGCCACCCTCATAGGGTTTTCAATGGCTGACTGTTTCGGGATTGCCTTGGGAGTGGATTGCCAGGTCCTTCTCCCATTTTTGCAGTGCTGGGAATTGAATTCGGGACCTCAGACACTGCAGTGCAGTGTTCTACCAACTGAACTAATTTTAAATCCAAATAAATCCTTGTCCCACTTTCAAAAACTTTTTATATAATCAAAGACAGGGTAATGTAAACAAATAATTGACTAGATTACTGCATCCATACAATCACACTGACATTCTACTTTTTAACACGGCCTTTTCTCAACATACTTGAGAAAACAGAAGGGAAAGCAGGCAGCAACCAAAAAAAATCTGTTCCCACAATTAAGCAAGGCAGGTGAGAGTTGCCATCTTTATAAAGAAAACAGAAAATACATTTCCTTCATGCTCTATGTATTGAAATCCTGTCACCTAATAGGCAGATGTACTGACATATGTTCATAACATCTGCTTTTAAAATGGCTTGCTGAGAGTCCATTTTTGTTAATGCTGTGGTCCTAAAAATGGTAAAGAGTTATTACATCATATTTATGTCAATGGCAGCTCCTTAAGGCCTTGGTTAGTTTTCTTCATAGGAGCAAAAGGAAAGAAAAAGGACCTGAATTTAGCACCAATATGTCCCTGGCTTCTGTACCATATCATTCTGAATTGATCCATTTGTAGAAGCTTTCAGCTGCTGCAGACCACCTTGCTGCAGCTCAACAGATGGTTAAAGCAGTACTGAAGCAACAGAGGCCAGAGTATCATATTCCACCCAGGTTTCAGGAAATGTAGCAGGTGCTTCAGGTTCCAAAGGAAAACTATGCCCAACTTTGCCTTTCATGGGCTCCTTTTCTCTTGATGTGTAAGATATTCCCTCCCTATCTCTTACCTGTCTGCACTTATCATGGGGGTTGAGTCTTTCAATGAACTGGAGAAGGGGTCATCAATGTGCAAGGATGATTGCACAGCAATTAAGGAGAATACTTCTGGATATCTAACAAAGAATGCTGAGAGAATGCTGGTTTAACATGTTTTCTTCTTGGAGTTTATGGTATTTCTTCCTATGAATGCATAATTTCACCTTCCTATGAAGAAGCATTTGACTTAGGAGGACTCTCATAGGAATTGAGATCAGAAATATTTTAATGAGTACCTACAGGAAAGTTTGAGAAAGTAATTTTAGAGAAATAAGAAGTAGAATGAAGTTCAGGTAACTAGCATTTAAGGCTCCTGAATTGCCACCTCTTCTCTATGTACTTTTGTGCTCAACCAAGAATTGTTTTAGTACCCCCTTCTCCTTATTTCCCTCCTTTTTTTCATCCCATTCCTTCCTGGTGTTCTCATTTTCCTGTTCTACATTAATTTTAATATTATGCAGGTTTTCACCCTTGGGTCTCAATGCTTGCTGTTCTATGAATTTTCCTAGGATGAGTTCATTTGAACTCTTGGCTTCAATATCCATATGCTAATAATGGCCAGGCTAATGATGTCAATTTTTATCAATACCTTCTCCTCTTCATCCCCACAGCAAATCCAACTTTGTTTCCAGGTTCGCTGTCTAATCATGGAGTGTCACATTCCACCCAGGCCTCTAAGCTAGAAATCTGTAAATTAAACTACACTTTTCCTTTCGTTTACTCTAAGATTTGTCACTTGTACCATTGGAATATCCTTAAAAGGATTTTTTTGTTTTGTTTTTGTTTGTGTTTTTGTTTTTTGCACTTTTGGTTTCTGCTGCCATTGCTTTGGCTTCCAGCTCTTCTCGCTTGTATTGTGCTTCTTGCCTCCCAACTTAAAACTTGTTCCCAGTTTATTTTCTTTCTCCTTTATCTAAAATCCAATCCATGCATATTACTCTCATTTCCCTCAGTTTCCTATCACATTCATAATCCAGCCCTGTCTTCTCTTACTTCCTTTCCTAACAGTCATTAAGTCTCCTCTTAAGCCACACTGAACTACCTATAATTCCTCTTAAGTTTCAATTTATTTTACATTTCCATGCTATTTCTTCTGCTCAGAGTTAGAGATATATCCTCTAGGTGGCCTCATTATTCTCAGAGGTCCTCCATTATAGCCATTAACCCTTTGCAGTGGGAGAAGGCTGAGTCTACATTGGCTCTGGAAACAGACAGATCCCACCTCTATTTTCAGTGGTGCCTCATACTAGTAATATGATCTTGGACAAGCTTTCTCATCCTGTCTGTGCCTTAGTATTTCTCAGCCACAAAGTGGCATTAATAATGATTTCTATAGTTTGGGATTCTATAGCTTGTGAGGCTGAGATAACATTATGCATGTAAAATGTTTATAACAAAGCTTAGTGTATTCAAACTGTACACTAAGCGGTTTGTGTTAGTCACTTTTTCATTGCTGTGACAAAATACTTGAGAAAAATAACTTAAAGAAGGAAAGGTTTATTTTAGCTCATAGTTTCAGAGGTTTCAGGCCATGGCCAGCTGATTCCATTGCTTTAGGCCTGAGATGAGGCAGAGCATCATGGCAGAGGGGCATAATGGACCAGAGCTGCTCCCCTGCAGCAGCCAGGAAGCAGCAAGATGGAAAGGAAGGGTCCTGGGAAAAGATATACCCTTCAAAGCATGTCCTCAAACCACACTTCTCCTCCTAATTGTCAATTCAGCTATGATGCATCAAGGAGTTAATCCACTGGTGAAATTAGAGCCCTTATGATCCAATTACTTCTTGAAAGTCCACCAACTGGCAACCAAGCCTTTACCACATTAGCCTTTGGGAGATATTTTTGGATTCCAGCCATAATACTTTGCTGATGATATTATTGTACTGATTGGCTTACACTTTATATGAACTCAGGTACATGACCTTCGGCTCCATCCCACATTGCTAGGGGCAGAGTAAATAGTTGTTTTGTGAATGGATGAAAACATTTCTTTTAAAAATTTTGTGTGGAATTTATCAAGAATATTCAAGCTTCTTTCACAAGGAAGATTGTTTCTTCAGCTTGCTCCTGTCTTAATTATGGATACTAAAAAGCCTACGATGTTTTATAATTTTATTAAAAATACATATCTCAGAAAAACTAGAATGAAAAAAGTCTAGGTATCTTTGAGCATTTGTTAATTATTATTTCTTAGCAACTTACTCCAAATTTACATATTTAACATATTATGCCTTGTTTTGTCATCTAGCTCACAATTTACTGTTAAAATATGTATCGTGCTCTCTGTTCACCAAATCCTTCATTGTAGAAAATAATTGCCCTTCTGATCACAGTCTTTATGACATTATGTCATTTAAAACTTCCCTAGAAAGATGTGGGAAGAGTGACATTTGAAAGTGATGAACTCACTCTATAAAAGATGACTGTACTTAACTCCCCAAACATAAGACTGCATAATACGAAAACACCAGTTCTCTACTAATGACACAAGCAAAAAAGAATAAAAAATTATAGTAAATGCTTAACACATAACCAAGCCCAAAGCAGTAAATATTAACTATAGTCAAAACTAGAACACTGCAACTCTGGTTCTGTGAAAAGTCTCTGTTCGATTCTATGGGGATAATACTGTTTGTGCACATTGCACGTGCATCACTTATTTGTCTTTAAAGAGTTTATTTCCACATTGCTAAAGTCCACTGAACAGAAGATAGTCAAGAGAACACAATTTGTCTAATATCAGCCTTCGATGTATGCAATTAAGGTGTTGATGCTGAACTCTTGGTGTTTTTCACATTAGCTGGAAAAAAAACAGACCTCGTCATTAGAATGTTAGACTGGATTAATCACTGATATAAAGGGCAGCATAAGCAATCCTGTTAAAAACAATCTATTGACTAAAACATTCAAATACCAAGGTCCTACCATACTCTTTGTTAGTATAATTAAATCTAAACTACAAGTATGTAGACCAATTAGCATAGCTCTAAAAATATTTCATATTGGTTAAAAGAAATTTTTGAAAATATTTTAGTATGCATCTTAATATAACTCATTCTCTATGTCTGAGCTAGACAATAGCAATTTCCATAATCATCAGTGTCTTCATGGTTCCACTACACAAATGTAGCTTCACCATCAAGAAAACTACCTATAAAAGGCTCAGTTGGGACAAAATGGCCAGGAAAGCACCTTAATCGAAGGCTAATGGGCCCTGGAAAATGGCTGGAGCCCATGGTTGCCTAGGAAGAACTCTGACTCTAAAGAAAAGATCTCTAGGTGGTAACTGCCATGATGACAGGGTTGCATGAGTCTGACCCATGTTTACTCCTCTCTAGTAACCAGAAGAGCCATAGCATCTGCCCTCAGTATTTTCAGACTTGGAAAAGTCTGTCCACATCTGGTCATCAGTGTTGCTCTCTTGCGTCTGCCCTAGTTCACATTTTTAGACATAAATCTCAAGCTAGTTTGCTGGTCTGATACCCTCTGAAACATCTTTTACCTTCTGGGGGAGCCAAGTACTTAATCTCCTTTCTATCCCTCAAGTGTAATGTTGGGTATTAAGAGTCTCAATTGTCTCTCTTGTAGTGACTCTCCTTTAGTTTTTAAATTCCAGCCAGACAAAAGCTTTATGATCCTTTCCCACTACCCCCTTTGGAAAAATCCACACATTTAAATTGTCATGGGTCATTCACAAGAGTCCATTAAGAACACCCAGCTCCATTCTGCCCAGCCCCACCCTTACTTCTCATTGTAATTTTGGACAGATTTATTTTGGATAAGACTTAATCTAAGTCTTAAAAACCAATCACATCCTCAGTGTTATCTTTCCACCTCTCTGAACAAGCACAGATCTGCAATGTCAGGTAATATAAAACTCAAACCACCATGTAACACACAGAGATTTCCATGCTGCTTTCTTTGCAGATGACACTACTGTCTTCATAAAGCTATTTTAATTGGAAATTTTTTTAATATTCTAATATTGCCAAGGCTTCCTAAACAATGACATTTTCAGGTTTTGTTTTCTCTGTCTCATGTCAGGAACATTAGCCCTGTGGGATCCGATCCCATCAGATCTTGGAAGCTAAGCAGGGTTGGGCCTGGTTAGTACTTAGATGGGAGACCACCTGGGAACACCAGATACTGTAGGCTTGGGAGAAAAGACCCAGCAACCCACTCCCAAAAAATTCAATCCACCATTGAAGACCCTATGAACAGCAGAGAAGCATTGACAATAGTATTTCGCTTGCTGTACATAGAGTTGCTGAGTTGGATACCAACTTGACGGCACGTAACAACAACAACAACATGTTAAGAACAGTTTAAACTCTCTTCCCATTCTCATACTCAGGACTATAATGGTCACATCAGTAAAAGGGAATCAATGATATGAAGGGAATCAATGAATGAATCCTTGAATTTCACTCTATTCCTAATTCTTTACCTTTCATACCAGGATATCTGATTCAGTCAATCTGGAGAAAGCTAAATACTCAACCAGGGTTAACTGGGTGGATATTTATGAATCTAATCATGCATCACTTACTGATTGGAAGCTAATGGTTGAAAGGGGGAGCTGTAATTAGAATAGTCAACAAAAGCTCGTGGGGAGCCAAAAAGGAAACATAGAATCCTGGAACCTGGAGTCACTGCCTGGTACTCATGGGTGGTGGAGCACCCTGTCAAGTATATTCAGATATGATTCAACAGGATGAGTATCCAGCCCTACCCAGACTCCTGGAACTGGTGGGGAAGATCCTGCTAAGGAAAAGGTCTTGGCCATCTCTGTTCACAAGCTCTTCCCACCTCTTTTAATGGAGGCTTTCTCTGGTAGATCCAGCAAGACTTTGAGTGATGGTGAGGGTCTGGTTCTTTGCCTGCCTTCCTCTCATGAAAACACCTCACCTGGAGACCTTATAAACTGTTCTGGGTGGGCCCAATATGCCACTTACCCAAAGGGTTTGTCCCAGGATGCATGTGCTATCTTTATGGAATGTTCATCAGAACTGAGTAAGAGGCAGACAGTGAAGGATGGGCCAAGGACAGAGGCAGAGTAGTCCTTGAAAATGTTAGTAAACCTTTGCCTCAAGAACAGAACACTGGATGAATTCCTCACTTAGTTCCTTTTGTGGTTCAAGCTGAGTAAAGATTTACTATACATGTGCTGTAAGAAAATGAAGACTTTTTGAACACCCACCCCAAATGTCAGGAAAGTTCTGCAAATTTTGGAGCTGGTCTATATCTAGTAGGTAAAAGTGAATTGTTACTGGAAACTAATCACTCTGGCAAGATTTGCTCCTTATAAGCAAAATCTGCTAAATGAGTAGTTTTCACAAACTCCTTCTCTTCTGTCTACCCATATTTCCCCATGGAAGAATGACCAGTTTGTGATCATTTCATTCATCAGATCCTCCAGCGGGGCTACCTCCAGAAGCTTTACATGAACTCTGGTTTCTTCTTTAAATTGTGCCTAAAACAGATGTGCAGGTGCCTCAAGACCCCTTTTTAGATGCACTCAAAAAGGGCCTGTTTCAGAGTCAGACCTGCACTATCTCTTCCTCTCTGCAAACATCAGTCAGAGAAAGGAGCTATAACTGAGAGGCAGCAGATTGACTGACTTCAACCTTGAGCCCCTTCAATTTCTGCTAGAGAAAGATGCAGCCACCTTCAACACCTTGGACCTTGTGGGATCATGGACTCCCAACTCTGTCATTCAGCCTGTTCTGAGCCCCCTCCTGAGCCCCAACCTCCAGGTAAGAACCTCCCACTTCTTTGGGAATGCCATTTCCTTGGCTGTCCCAGAGAACCTGCTGGGCCACAATACCAATGCTGAGCAAGCCAAGCCTAAAGCTTTATTCTGCCCCCTGGAGAATTATGACACCAGAGTCCTCTCCACGGGTGGAGATTTCTCCAGGTTTTTACTGAACAGTTGGAGATACTGATGGACTTGTTGTTGTTGTTGTTGTTGTTGTTGTTCTTAGGTGCCATCAAGTTGGTATCCGACTCATAGTGACCCTACGTACAACAGGCGAAACATTTTGTCAGTGCTTCTCTGCTATTCAGAGGGTTTTCAATGGCAGACTGACTTTTGGGAATGGGTTGCCAAGTCCTTCTCCCAAGCCTACAGTATCTGGTGTTCCCAGGCAGTCTCCCATCCAAGTACTAACCAGGCCCAACCCTGCTTAGCTTCTAAGATCTGACAGGATCAGATGCCACAGTGCTACAGCTGCAGGCCACTGATGGACTTAATGAAACAAAAAGTGTTGTTTTTCAATATCCTCTGTCCCCAATGTGACAACCAGACAATCTATAACCAGGGGCTGAGTCAATGTTGCTGTTAAATGCCTGCTTGGTTGTGGGTATATATCAAAAGCTTTCTTCTGGATACTTGGACATGAAAGCTAGGATATAAGTGCATAAGAAAAAGAACACAGAAACTGTCATTTCAGATACCACCTCAATGTAAGTGGGAAAAGGAAAGGTGTTGCAAGCAGGACTAGTAGGGTAAACATTGACTTGGAAGAGGTGGAGCTTTCGAATATGTGCTTATGGAGTCAGAAATAGGAATCTGAATTTCTAGAGCAGGATTTAGGCTTGACAAATACATGAGGGGGTTATCCCTGTGTGGATGGTTGTAAATAAATGGTCATAAATGAAGGGAATCTCCGTGTAAAATAAATTACCTTCTAACACCATAATTACAATGATGATAGCAGTCCAGCAGGTGACATTCAGGGGAGGTGATCACTTGTATTTGGTGGTTGCCCCATTTCTTCATATTTTAATGCCTCTGTTGACTTTGCCTGGGACACTTTAACTGGAAACTCATAGACATGCTTCGATACCTATTTCAACTCTCATTTCCTCTGGAAATCTTCCATTAATAGCCTAATACTTAGCACTTTCCTTTCAGTGACCATGAAGGGGTTTCGTTCCTATTTCCTTTACCACACTTATTATATGTTGTTATAGTCTGTTGATCTATCTCTCAATTAAGCTGTCTTGCTTATCTTTCTTTTCTTAATGAACAATATAATGTCAAATATACAATGAGGGTACAATTAGCATTTTCAAATGAATAATCAATCAATCACTGGGGTTTTTGTTATCAGAGACTTTGTATTTTAGACTCAGTTTAGGTTCACAGCAAAATTGACTAGGGAACACAGAGTTCCCATATGTCTCTTACCTTCAACACATGAAACCTCTCCTCACTAGCAAAATCCCACACCCACAAAATCCACAGTGGTACATGTTGTATAATCAATGAACCTACAGGGACACACATCAACATTACCTATATTAGGTACATAATCTACATTAGGTTTTATTCTTGATGATGTATATTCTATAGGTTTAGATAAATGTTTAGTGACCTGTAGCCCCAATTACAGCATCATACAGGTAGTTTCAGTGTTCTGAAAATCCCCTGTGCTCTGTCTGTTCATTCATCCTTCTCCCTTCCCCCTAGCAACCACTGATATTTTTACTTTCTCCATAGCTATGCCTTCCAGAATGTCACATAGTTGGATTCAAACAGCATGAGACTTTTTCAGATTGGCTTCTTTCACATAGTAATATGCATTTAAGACTCTTCAATGTCTTCTCATGGCTTGATACTTCCATTTCTTTTCAGCACTGAATAATTCCTTATCTGGCTGTACTGAAGTTTATTTATCCATTTATCTGCTGAAGGACATCTTGATTGCTTCCAAGTTTAGACAATTATGAATAACGCTTCTATAAACATCCATGTGCAGGTCTTTGTATGGACATAAGTTTCCATCTCCTTTGGGTAAATACCATGGAGTGTGATGGCAGGATCATATGGTAAAAGTATGTACAGTTTTGTAAGAAACACCCCATCTGTCTTTCAAGTGGCTTACCATTTGGCATTCCCACCAGCAATGAATGAGAGTTCCTGTTGGTCTACATCATAGCCAGAATTTAGGGTTGCAGAGTTTTGGATTTTATCAATCCAAATAGGTATGTAGTAGTACCTCATAGTGTTTTAATTTGCCATCCCCTAATGACAGATGATGAGAGGCATCTTCTCCTGTGTTTATTTATCATCTGTATATTTTCTTTGGTGATATGTTTGCTCACATATTTTGCCCATTGTTTATTTCTTATTGTCAAGTTTTAAGAGTCCTTTCTACAGTTTGGATTATGCTCCTTTTTCAGATGTTCTTTTGCAAAGATTTTTCTCCTAGTCTGCAGCCTGTCTTCTCACTTTCTAAAATCGTTAGGATTTTATTTAATTTTGTATGACTTCTGTGCCAGATTTTATAAAATATAGTCATACAGTTGAGGACTTTGAGACTGCACCCTTCTAATGTTTCATGCCAAGATGTCCCATCAAATCACTATTCCGTAACCCAACAATTCTCAGTAAAAAGTACCTGGAAATTAATTAAAATACATTTTCCAGAGCCAAACTCCCAGAACATTCTGATTTAGTCAGTTTGGTATGTTGTCAGAAGTCTTCATTTTTTTAAGTTACTATAGGTATTTCCAATCCAAGGGTATTCAAGGAATATATTTCAATAGGGTTCACTTCCTCCTCCCCTGAATGATTAAGGAATAATATTTGGTTTCGACAGGAATAATATAAAAAGGTTTCAGATGAGTCAAGTATACCCTACAGCACTCTTATTTATCCAACCTTAGTTAACTACTCTTTTCATCCCTCACACATTCCTGGATCTTTAAGTCTGTGACTGCTGTTCATTATGCATTTCTCAAACTTTATGGCAACAGATTATATGCTTGCAATGGCAACTGAAAAGCTGCATGAAGATTAATTCAGCCTGTTTCTCTTTAGATTTCTGGGCTCAAATCATGTCAAGACATTCTGTTGTGCTTCTACATTACATACCTGTTACTCAACATATTCTACCACTACAATTCATGCTATTGAGCCTCTAGCACTGTTCAAGGTGCTAGAGACTCAATGGAAAGAACACGGTCCATATCTCATAGTGTATGCTGCACATTTTAAGTTATTGCTTGTCTTTATTCACCTCTGATCTTTTCCATCTCAAGTAAACTTTTATGTTGTATAGATTATAAATTCCTCCATAGTGGAAAGCACAATTTATACATTGTGTCTTATACTGCTTTCACATATAGTATTTGACTTTCTTTTGAAAGATTAAGAAATATGGGTAAGTTTAAAGAATAATACAATAAGCATCCATGATTCCACCATTTAGAATGAATTATTAAATGTTTTGTTGGTTTTTATTCAAAATTTAATTAATAGAAGACAGAAAATATTATAAACACAATTGGAATATTTTTTAAAATCTCCTCCAATCCCATTTCCCTCCCAGTTTATAACCTGCATTCCATCCCTATCCAATTACTACTGTAAATTTGTTCTATAACCTTCCAGTCTACTTGTGTATTCTTTTAATATAACCAGTAAGTAATATATAATGGCTTTGTATACTTACAGTGTACATAAATGCTATCATTTTCTACATATAATTAATGTGTTATCTATTTTTCTCCATAAAAGAACTTAGTTTACATTAAAATTATATACTGAAGTTAAAAATCTATTGTGGCAGTTGAAAACTTTCATGAACTACTCAGCCTCCTCTGACCTGATCATGTTTATAATAGGTCAACCTTTCTGACATTGAGTATATAAAACTGTAGTTCCAAAGAGTACATTTTAACTTGGCACAAGCCTATAATCCCAGCCATTCTGGAGGCAGAGGCAGGAAGATGGCATGTTTGAGGCCAGAAGCAGCTTGTGCAATTTAGCAAGACCTTGTCTCGATATAAAAAATAAAAAGGGGGCTGAGGGTGCAGCTCAGTGGTAGAGTGCTTGCAAAGTATGTGAAAGGCCCTGAGTTCAACCTCACACTGCTGCAGAATAAATAAATAAATAAATAAATAAATAAATAAATAAATAAATAAATACTTTGTAATTCATATCATAATGAACTTGTCTAGATTATTTTCAACAGGATTCAGAATGGCTTCTATCTGTTCATTGGTGGTACGATTAAACTATTAAACATCCACATCTGAAAGCATAACCAGGCTCTTCTGAAATGCTATTTTTTAAAAAAGTTATATTCCAAATATAAGGTAAGAATCATAAAAGAAAAATGCAATCCGTTCAGGGAATAAAATTTGCATCAGAAAACAGGAGAATGTGGAAAAAATATCATTAAAATAATCATAGAGGGTAATCCAATGTAAAAATACACAAAAATTTTAATTTGTATTCCTATCAACTTTATAATTTGCAGAATACATTTACACACACACACACACACACACGCACGCACACACACACACACACACAATCTCAGTCCCACTCCCAACCAAGGTATTGATCAGAAGTGGAAGATTTGAAAAAGGAACCACAACCTTGACTTGGTTGCGTGCAATTTAGCATCACCAAGTCCACTGGGGGCTGGGATTTAGCTCAGTTGGTAGAGCACTGCACTGCAGTCTCTGAGGCCCCGAGTTCAATTCCCAGCACCGCAAAAATGGGAGAAGGACATGGCAATCCACTCCCAAGGCAATCCCGAAACAGTCAGCCATTGAAAACCCTATGAGGGTCACTATGAGTCGGATACCAACTCAAGGGCACCTAACAACAACAACAACAAGTCCACTGGGCTCTCTTCCCTCCTGATGCCTCTACATTTTAACTCTTGACATTAATTGGAGGTGCAATTCCTCCCCCTGGTGATTTCTTTCTACACAAGTTAATCAAGCATGGCATATGAGATGTAGTAAAAATGAATCTTTCCTTTTTATTTCCACTGCCCCTTTAAATTTTGTTCAGCAGTAAAAGATTATTTTCCCTAATCCTAGGTTAAAAATCTCTAGGCCCAATGACTTTCAAAGTTCTACCACTACTTTAAATCTAAAGCATAATTTGAATTCAAAAATTAGAACATCCTGTCTCCTGCAATGATCATTACACTGAACTTAATTTAAAATAGAATTATCTCCCCTCTTGAATCCATGTCTCATATCAGGTGTGCAAGTAGGAGAAATAGCAAGTTTCTTCTCTTTTGCCAATCATCTTTCCTCAGCATGTGAACTTTGAATGCTAAGCCTTTATGAATTATCACATCAACCAAAAGGATAAGAAAAGACTTAGAACTGACATGCTCCTAAATGAACTTTGTTGCATCTGGGTCTAAAGGATGTTTAGAATTGACTATGTCATGGGGCACTTTTGTTTACAGGGAAATCCTATTTGACCTTCACAAGGAGATGTGACAAAAATCATTTCTCAGCCAGGTTATTCAGAGCATCATATGGGCCAAGCAAAGGCAAGAATGATGCAACAATGCTGCAAAAAGTTTGTTTCTCATACTCATTCTTACTAAAAAAAAAAAAAAGTGTGCCTTTCTTTGGCACACTTTTCCTTCTACCTGTATATCTGAAGCATCCCTTTCCCAGTAGTGAATGATCCCTCTTCTTTGAAGTTTATGAGATTTTTCACAAATTAAAATAGCTTAAAACAGCATCTGACAGAGTCACCTTCTACCTATCCATAGGTATCTACAATATCAAAATCCAGCACATGGGAGGGACACAGTCTGCCTAGGTTCAAATGTCAGTTCTGCAGCTTACCAACCAAACAAGTGACCTGGTCACTGAAACTCTGTCTCAGTATCTCCATCTGTGAAGTACGGAGGATAACAATACTATCAGCACATCAGGTTATTTTAAGGATTAAGTGAGTAAAAACATGTGCATAGCATCTTGTAAGCATCAGCAAACCTCAACAACAGTGTTATCACTTCATATGGCAGCTGGGCCACCACAAGATCATGGACAGGCCAATCATAGAGAGATTCTTATCCCATTTATTTTAAAAATGTTATTTAGAAATATACTTTTAAAAACTTATGTTTAAAAGTTCCTGTAAATAAATAAAGGTGACTACACCAAAATGAAATTACTATGTCATATCAGAGAACATTTAAAATATGTTAAAATTAGGAAATGGCTAGCGTGCTTTGCCTTTTATGCAGAAATATTGGAAACAGTTGCTCAAAAACATTTTGCTTCCCCATCTAAGCAGTGTGTATGAAATTACCTTTGAAAATTGACAGTTGGAAGATGGCAATCTTCTGGCCAAATACTTTAACCATGAAACAAGCCTGTGTGCTACTGACAAGTATATGATACAGTATTTAAAGTGTGTATGTTTATGTAAACTACATCAAAATGTATCCTCAAATTATTCTCATCTAAAAAATGAGTTGTTCTATTATGGTAATTTTTGTTGATCCTTCCTTCTCTATTATGTACATTCCACCAATCAATCAGTAATGGCCACAGGTACGTAAAATTATCAGTGTCCAAATCATGCAGTTGTATAAGCAAAGATTCACACACTTTTTTAATTAAATGATGACCATAGGAAGAGGCTTATTTCAAAAATCATCACAGTTTCAACTCAATTCCCTTACAGGTAATTGCTTACCATTAAAGACGGGAAATTTTTTCCATTACAATAACAAGCATAGATGTTGATTATTGGTCACAATGTAGATAAATGATCCTTGTCCCCATGACCACTTTGAATTTCTCTGAAATACTTGGTTTAGTATTTCAATATATGAAATATCTCCCAGAAGATCTGGAACAATATTTAAATATGAGAAACTCAGTGCCAAATGTCTGAAGGCATTAATTCCCATAATGCTTCACTGGACAGGAAACAAGGTCCAATATCCCTAGCCAAATAGTCACTATGTAACACACACCAGATACTAAATTCAATTTTCTGCTTGGGTAAAATGGAATAATAGTTTGCCTCCTATTCTCATTTATAGCAAAGACTGCTCATGACACTGAAAAAGAAATGTTAAAACTTCAAAATAGAGTCACTATTGATAATTTCTGCAATCATCTTTGAAAACTTTATAAATTTTAAATACCTTCAAGTAACTAAACATCAATCAAAAAATAATCATTGTTAATACTAACTTTTAAATTGTAGACATTCAAAAGTATTCCACATTAGGCTAATCCAATCATTCTCTCCACCCTAAATTGACTTTCAAAATGCTTAAGACAATGCTTATGAATTATACACAAAGCAAAATTTGAAAATCCTAAACCTACTATCTTGATAAATGTGTTAGAGTGAAACTTAAATTCAGAAGCCTTGGAATTTGTATGAATATTACTCAATTCTAGGGACATGCTAATTATATTCAGCTTTAATCTGGAGTTTAGAAAGTGATAGAAATGCTTTCTTACAAGTTTAGGTACTTTTTCAAAATTAATATAGCACTTTTAGGTTTAGGACAGTAAAAGGAGCACAAGAGACATAGTTGTCTTCCTTCAGACACTCTTACTTATTACAGGGTTTGCATGTAAGCCAAAATGCAGCTGTACAGCTAATTTCAGGCCTGCAGCCTTGACAGCACTCCCTTTCATAAGCAGCTGGTGATTAGCCATATGAGAAAGTGTGACTGAACTCCAGATGGAGTTGACTTCTCCATATAGCTCCAAACTATTTGATTGGGGGACAGATATCTTTAGTTTTACTGACTATTGGCTCACCTATTTCTTTAAAATTAGATGAAGCAGCATTCTTATTTTTTACTGTCTCAAAGAGAAAAGTGGATTGAGACTAAGCCATGGTTCTTTTCTATCTGTTGGTAGTAAATACAATAAAGAGAACGTAGAATAGACTGACTTTCTCCAGAACTGACCTTGGGTAGGCCACATTCATGCACATGTTCAGAGATAAAATTCTTAACGATACAATAAGTGCCCTGTTGCTATTTTGAGAAAATGAATTTAATGCCAGAGAAATTTCAAAAGATATCAGTTATATGATAAAAAGTAAGTGTAATTTTGATCAAAATAATTAAACATTTCTTTCTTGTAGGGGACTCAGCATGCACTAATCAAAATGAATCATTTCCCAAATAATCAGCCTGCTCTTCAAATATTATCAGGAGTGGAAAATGCAATCAGACGCCAAAATTAAATCAAGAAAGGAGAATAATTTTTCTTTCTTCTGAAATGAAATAATCAGTTTACTATACTTATAAATGTTAGATTGCCTTTGAATTTGAGAGATCTCATTTTTACTCAGAATTTACCCAATATTTTCTGAATAAAATTTAACTTTACATTTGAAATAAATTCATAAATGTCCACAGACTCAGATTCAGAATTCTAAAGTGGTAAAAAAATTATATTCATTTATGTTCATCATCTATGGTATAAACAACCATCCACAATTTTGCAGTAAATATAAATTTCAAATTCATAGCAGCACTTCATCCTTATAATGAAATAATAAAACCCAAGTGAGAACTTTTCCCTTCACTATCACTTCATTATCCCTACTATGGTAGGAGACTAATATCAAATCATCACTACTATAATTTGAAATTAACATACTATTTAAAACAAGTGAGGTATGAGGCTGGGGATGTGACTTACTGGTAGAGCACAGGCTTAGCATGGGTGAGGCCCTGGGTTCAATGCCCAGGACTCTCTCACAAAAAAACAAGGTAAAATTTCTTTTACTATCTTATTTTAGAAAATTATTAAAAAACTAGCATTAAAATGTCTATTATGAGTCAAAGCTCAAAAACTAAAGCCAAATGCACTTTATTTAAATGATCAGTACAAGTATAATGCCTGCAGCCATACCACTATGGCATCCAATCCCGTCAGGTCTCAGAAACTAAGCAGGGTCAGGCCTGGTTAGTACTTGGATGGGAGACCTCCTGGGAACACCAGGTGCTGTAGGCTTGGGAGAACGACCCAGCAACCCACTCCCAAAAAACAATCAGTCATTGAAAACCCAATGAATTGCAGAGAAGCACTGACAGTAGTGTTTTGCCTGTTGTAGATAGGGTTGCTGAATTGGACACCGACTTGATGGCACCTAACAAGAAGTATAATAATTCCTTTATCAAATATATCTCAAGCTATAGCTATCTTTAAACTATTATTTTTTAGATTCTAAATCTTTATATTCATCAAAGAGTTAATGGCCACTAACTGCTCTACTAAATTTTGTAAGAGGGTAGATAATAGGCAAGCACACAATTTAACAAACACCTTTGGTACACAATAGACATTTTATCATTGAATATGCAACCTTAAAGTGCACACAGACAAAAAAAAAACAAGTTAGCTCATATCAGCAATGACTTCAACAGTAAGTAGACTGAACTACCTCTCACATACAAAAAAAGTCATATTTCTTATATAATCAGTTTACCACATGTTGAAATATCTTAATGAAATCTATTTGCCATCCGGGCTGGGATGTAGCTCAGTTGGTAGAGCGCTGTGCTGCAGTCTCTGAGGACCCGAGTTCAATTCCCAGAACCACAAAAAATGGGAGAAGGGCCTGGCAATCCACTCCCAAGGCAATCCCGAAACAGTCAGCCATTGAAAACCCTATAAGGGTCGCTATGAGTCGGATACCGACTCAACGGCACCTAACAACAACAACAACATTTGCCATCTATGATCAATAATGCATTTCTCACTTAGGAAGGCATATGTAAACCAATCAGTTCTAAAGAGCCACCCAAACAGGCTGAAAAAAACACAACATACAATAAAACATGATAATACCTCATTAAATTCTGTGTCCAAAATAATATGAGATAATAAATAGCACAATTAGGTTCTCCAGCCATTAGATTTTTTCCATTGTATAAATAAAAATACAGACAAAACACATTACTTACAGAAAGCCTAGGTTCACAAAGGCATTCTTATTACAAAGATAAGAATGATCTCAAAAAGGATTCATTGCCCAAAATGCAGTGCTATCACCCCACACCATGCTAACTCCTCCTTCTGTGTTTTTCACACCTTAATTCTGTCATCCTAAAATATATTCTTCCAATGCCAAGTTTCTAGATCTTCCAAAGACCATCTATTCTATGAAACTTTCCACCACCTTCAAGAAAATATTGACTGTTTCCACTTTGAGTTCTCTGAATGCATATCTGAAGTACTTATTGTTATTGTCTTTGTTGTTTTTAGGTGCTATGAAGTTGAGTCTGACTCAAACAACCCTAATAGGGGTTTTCAATGAATGATTGTTTCGGGATTGTTTTGGGGAGTGGATTGCCACATCCTTCTCCCACTGAAGCACTTAAATGTATTAAAATAATACTAATTCTTAAAACTCTTTGCACAATTTCCAAACATCAAATTAAAGGCTTTAATTGCATAATTCCATTTTATTTTTACCTTAGTCATGCAAGCTAGATACCACTAATATCCCTATTTTCCAGAGGAGGAAACTGAAACTTAGAGAAATTAAGAAGTGTAAGATCTACACTTAAGTAACTAGGAAGGAGCAAAGTCAAGATTGTAACCCAGTATGAATGGATTTATAATGTTTTAAAATGTAAACTAATACTTTTTAAGTGAACATCATTTCTGTTCCAATTATAAACTTTGGGTCTTTACAACCTCACTACACCCAGGAGGCTGATTGTTGACACACAGTATATAGTTAAGAATTATTTATTGGCCTGTATTGAATCTAGGTAAAGGAAAATGAGAACAATCTTGTCTTCTGTACTACCTAATTCAACCTTCTATCCGGTTATTCCAACTGCAAACCTCTTAGCATTTCAAATTATCTTCTTCATTCCATATTTTTATTTTACCATGAAGTAGAGATAAGTTAAAATTTACTGTCAGCTGAAACCATTTCATGTCAAAGAGAGAAACTAATTATCATTTTGGCAAGAAATAAAATTGTAATAAAACAAGTACAGTCCAATTTGCACTTGGCTTTGGTTCAAGAACTTGGAACATACAAAAAGGAAGCAGTTTAGCATAGTGGTTAAGAGAATATTCTCTTGAGTCAAACTGCTTTCAAATCCCAACTCTATCCTAAGTAGTTACACAACCAGGCGGAAATGATTTACCTTACTAACCTGCAATATTCATATATGTAAAATGAAGTCAATCTCTCCTACCTTACAGAGCTTAAAATTCAATGAGAGGATTTGTGAATGGCACCTATCACAAAGTAAGCTCTCAATCACTATTATCTATTATTAGTAGTATTACAACCCATTTATATATAAAAGAAATGAACATAGTAATGTGATTTGTTAAATTAAGCCAGCACCAACTTGTTTGCATTATGCATCAGCCATCTTGAATTCTCTAGCTCCTAACTGAGTGATCCCAGCTGACACTATAGAGAACAGAGAATGGTTTGTCCTATGGAGACATGCCCTAATTTTAGATTAATGAGCAATAAGAAATTGCTATAGATTTTTTAATCCACTAAAGTTTTGTTGGATTTCTTACTTAGAAAAAGGTAACTAGAGTAATTAAAATTTGACATCAGAAATGAGATGCTGCCATAAAAACCCCTAAGATATGTGTCATTGGTTTAAGAACCAGTTGGTCAATGGAAGTCGGATAGCTTTGAGAAGACTACATGCAAAAAATTATAGGGCTTCAGCTTCATGGAGGCTACTCATGAGAACTTAAAGGAAAAAAAGTAATAGAGGCAGCAAGAGTAAAGGAGCCTTAGCAGAATATTTTTCAATGGCTATAGTTGTGTGGAAAACAAAGAGCATGCATACCTACTGAACTAAGTAATACAGCTAAGGAGGTTTTCATATAGAATACAGAAAATACTACCTGGATTCTTCCTGCTGCCCATGGTAAAATCTAAGAGGAGAGGGAGAAACTAAAGAATAAATTGTTCAATATAAAGGAGCCAACATGTTGGATTAGAAAATAAAACTATTTCTTATTCACATGTTCTCCAGAGAGTAAATTATTTTCAGTTTAAGAAATGATCTTAATCCAAAAATAAAATGTCAAGAAGGACAGAAATATGCTTTTTTAAGACACTATCTCATAGCCAGCAAGCCTTTTATGCATCTTATGGGAATGCTTTCTGGATCCTCCACATTAACCAATAGGACTTCTGAGATTCTTAACAGCATTATCACATAAACCCCTTGCAGAAAGTACAGAGTAGAGATGGGTTTATCTAACAAAGATGTATGAGGTTAGTTTTTGTCTAGAGTAGTGAAACTCATGAAGAGTTAGATAACCCACTGTTTTTAGTTTTGCATTATGGTAGCAAAAGGCCTGAGATAATCAACTTAAAAAGAGAAAGGTTTATTTTGGCTCACAGTTTTGGAAACTTCAGCTGTGGGTGGTTGATCCCATTGTTTTTGGACTTGTGGCAACACAGCACATCATGGCTGGAAGCATGTAGATAAGCAAAATGCCATTCATGTCATGGCTAGAATGTGAAAGAGAAGAAGACCAAGGTCTTGTAATTTAGGAACAGGCCCCCAAAAACCTAAAACCTCCCACTGCACCCCTCTTAAAAATTTCTGCCACCTTCCAGTATTGACAATCTGAGGACCAAGCCTTTAAAATGTGGCCCTTTAAGGGTCATTTCAGATCCAAACTATAGCATTCACAAAGTTTTTAAGAGAATTGGTCTGGCAGAAACAACATCAAAGTGGATGAAAATTTACAGAGGAGCTTCAAAATGACAATAGACCTTTGGATCCTAAACTTTATGGGCAAAAAGCAGGCTAATAAGGCCATTAGACTAAAAGGTCCATTTTCTGGGGCGGGAGGAGGGGGGGAAGGAAGGACAATTCAGATATCAGAACCCAAGCACTTTCATATAGCACATGACATAACCGAAGTCCAGATATACCCAAAGTACAGATATGTAGGAAAACATGATCCCTATTGTTTCAAGACACTCTTTTGGGATCTTAAAAGTAATAGATTACTGATACAAGTTTTGAATATATCTTTGGTGAATTCTTGCCAAGGGAAAGTTCTGTTTTCATTTTATCTATTTCTCAATTGTGGTTTTCCGTCTAAAGATTCTTTATGAATATTTTTAAATTTAGAATAACATTGTTACATGATAATGAAAAGTTTTAAAGTAATTTCTGTCACTTATAATTAGATGCATACAAAAAATAAAATACGTTTTAAAGTCAAATTTTGCTAACAGTTCCAAAATAATATTCCCACTGTACTCACCTGCGGCAAAACTTGTGTTTTAAAATCTGAAGACTGAAGTTTCGTTTCAGTTTTTGTTTTGCTGTATTTTTGTTTTGGGCCTCAAAATAGTATTTAGCTTCATTTTCTTTGACCAGTTAATCACATTTTCCTCAAACAGAAAACTCCTAAATCACAGTTTCATTTATAAACTTTTGTACTTCCAATTCTCTGTAGGGAATAAAAAATAGTACGATTTTCAAAGTTATATATTTTGACTTTTTCTTCACTCTAACCAACTTTTTATTGTTATCTTCTTCAGACTTTATCTACTGAACTGTTCAAATCATAAACAATTCAGAAAATCTGAATTATATATATGTATGTATGTGTGTGTGCATATATGTGTGTGGGGGGGTGGGTGTATGTGTGTGTGTATGCTTCTTATAAGGACATCAGCCATATATGAACATGGGTTCAGAGGATTAGATAGATTCTACTCAGCCTGGCCTGAACATATCCTAAAATGTTTCTTCGTTTTAGTTTAACATAGTCTTTGATGCTAATATTTAAGAAGTACTGTGGTTGACCAACTTGCTTCATATCAAGTCATCTTGAAGTAGAATACATTTTCTGTTGCTATCTACAGACTCTGTTGTGTCAAAATGTTCTTTTTCCATTTGATGTCTAATTTTTAAAGTAAAAATGTAAGACAGAGAGTGATGGTAAAACATGTCTAGAAATTACGTTAAATGAGCATTTGTTGACCACAGCTATTAGTTTTTGAACATCATCTAAGAGCTAAGCACTTTACATGATTTATTTTTTTGTTTAATCTATACAAATGGAATGAAAGAAAATATTTTGCAGATCTTGTGCCTGATAAGGGGTTAACATGCTAAATATGTGAAGATCTCCTACAAATCAACAACAATCACAAAAAATTTCATTATAAAATGGACAAAGGTGTTTGTATTTGTATTAGTTTGGCAGAGCTGCTATAACAAAGTACCAGAGACTGGATGGATGGCTTGTATTTTCTTGTGGTTCTGGAGGATAGAAATCTGCAGTCAACATGTTGATATTGTTAATTTCTCCTGAGTCCTTTCTTCTTGGCTTGAGGATAACTATAGTCTCCCTCTGCATGTTCTTTACTATTTGTGCATTCATGGGTTCATATTTCTGCTCACCTCAAAGATCTCATTTTTAACTGAATGACATCTTTAAAGACTTTTCCCTACAAATATGGTTACATCCTCAAGTACTACAGATTAGTGCTTAAACATATGAATGAGGGGATGTACAATTCCGCTCATAAGAGACTTGAGTAAACATTTCACCAAAGAATATATATAAATGACAATAATCATGTGAAAAGATGTTCAGCACCACTAACATTATGGAAGTATAAATCAAAACTACAATGACTTACCATGGATATTATACAAAAGTAAAATAAATAAAAAGAAAATAGTAATATTTGATAATGTGAAAAAATTGAAACCCTCATGAACTATTAATAAGAATGTAAAATGATGCAACCATTATGGAAGACAGTATGGTGGTTCCTCAAAAAAATTAAAAGTAGAATTACCACATGATTTAGAAATTCCACTTCTGGATATATATCTACCCAAAATTAAAATCAAAGATATAAAGAGATATTTATACACCCATATTTGGAGCAGCATTATTCACAATAGCTAAAGGGCAGAAGCAACCCAAGCATCTACCATGAATAAATGGATAAACAAAGTGTGGCAGGAAAGAAATTCTGACACAAACTATAACATGAACAAACCTTGAGAATAATATGCTATTTAAAATAAACTAGTCACAAAAATGACAAATACTGTATGACCCCACTTATATCAGGTACCTAACATAATTAAATTAATAGAGACAGAAAGGAGAATGATGGTTGTCAGGGGCCAGGGAGAGGAAGAAATTAAGAGTTTTTGATTCATGAGTACAGAATTTCCATTTTATAAATAAAAAATCTCTGTAGATGGACTGAGATTATAGTTGCCCAAAACTATGAATAAATTTAGTACCCAAACTATACATTTTCAAATAGTAAAAATGGTAAATTTCATGTTTTTGTGTATATCACAATTTTAAAAATTAATCTATACAACAAATCTACTCAATAAATATGTTCCTGTTTTCATTTTTTAGATGAGGTAACAGAGGTTCAGAAAGGTCAAGTTCATATACTTAGCAAGTAGCAAAACCAAATTTCAAACCCTGATGTACCCTATTTCATGCTAAAGACTAGCATACACAAATGGACCCCACTGAACCACATGGACCACACACTTCCTTAGCATGGTTCAAGTATTTGTTGGAGAAATCATTGAAGATTACTGTAAGAGATTGTGAAAGTTCACTGAGAAAGTTCAATTTATCAAAGCTGTATTGGCCCTAAGTATTAGCAAAACTCTCCCTAATGTCTTTTCTTCTTTTGGGGCAGTAATGATACAAAGAGTTTATCATGCCATAGAACTATCAGTATAAGGTTTTATATATCAATTTTAAGAAGAAAAATACATCCTATAGCTTCTCATTCTCCTTTGGAAGCTAGTACTTAGTTTTCTGTTCTCCATGTGAGAAGAGTAATTACTGAACTGCCTAGAAATCTGAATTGCAAAAGACCCAAAGCTTTGCTCCAGTTTGTAGAAGAAATTAGTGTTAATGCTTATGTAAGATTTCAGAATGCCAAGTTTTGTGCTTCATTTTCACATTAATAAGCCAGACTTTGCTAAAGCTCCAAGGTTAGACTCTCAGGAGAAATTGTTTCTTCAGCCAATTTATCCTTGACTTCATAGTTTATAAAATAAAACACTATCTGAGATACAAAGAAAATACAAATTAATAAAACACAGGACTAAAGCCTCATATCAGTTGTGTAGAGGATTTATGCACATTAACTGCCAAGCACAGATTTTGAAATAGACCCTATAGACTTTCAGTTGCCATAGTAACTGTATAGTTTTATTGAATATAAAAGTATAAACAGATGAGCATAGCACAGGTAAATCACCAGTGCTGCCATTGTTGGCCTCTGAGTGGTCGAAATAAGTAGTACATGCTGTCACTTTCTAAAATAAAATAATTATAATCATAATTTAAACCCTTGACTTCTTGGTCTGTAAACATCTTCTCCTTAGAACTTTCAGTGTTGTATGATTAATTACTCATGAAGCAAAAGGTTCTAATGAATTATTAATAATATTGTTATTGAAACAGGTTAGAGAACTACCCTGCAAATAACAGAGGATAAATATGGCAATGCTGCCAAACATTTGCATTCTGTTTCCTTATTCTCTTGATCCAAACTGTGCTTTCAGGCACTTATGAAAAAAGAAGAGTGGGTTGGGGGGTAAATTCACTATTAGAAGGGCAAGACCTCCTCTGAGAGAGTTAAAGGTTATTTTCAGAAAAAAAGAAAAAGAGAAAAGCTTTAAATAATAATGAAACATCAGCAAAGATAGATGATAAAGAGCTATAATAGTTAAAAATAGTTGAAAACTAAACTAATGTTCCTATAGGGTTCTTTTTTCAAAAATAAAAATATATATTATTACCTAGAGTTATATTTCCTTATCTAAGCCTAATTTTAAAATTTTTGGACAGATATAGAAAATAATAATACAATAATAACAAATAACAAAATAATAACACAACCCTCCTCTTTCATTAGGAAAGGGGAGAATAACAGCCATGGTAATAAAAATAACAAGGTCATAGGGGTCACAACTGATTAGCTAAGAAAGTCTTACTAATCCCACAGCTAAGATTTAGATACCTCAGTCTAAGTTTTTCTTCATTAAGAACCAGTGAGAATATAGAATACTTATTCCTTTTTTAAATTTTTATTAGTAATTTTTAATGTACAACTTAATGGGTCTCATTATGACATTTCCATACATGCATTTCACTGAATATTTCTCACCTCAACTTCTCCATTACCCTCTCATGACCCTCTTCCCACTATACCACTCTTGCCATCAATGATCTCCTTTCCACTTGCATGTCTTTTTTGTGAGTATATCTATATATGTGCATCCCAGTTTTGCCATAAAAGCAAAATATATGATACATTATTTTTCTCCCATTACCCTTTCTTCTTACCTCCTCCCCCTTTTCTTTAGTCCATTATCCTTCTCTACTTAAATCCTGTCTGTTTTCATGATATATATGTGTTTTAATAATGAATTTATATTGAAGTCCAACATCCACAAAAATACTTATTCTTAACTCCGTGAAGTTCTTAGAAGAGTATGTTTGATTTTCTCTTTGATCATGGAATGGAGAATAAGGAATGTCCTAATTGTTTCATTTACAGAGGGACATATTGATAAGAAAATCATCATAAAATAGTAGTAAAATGTCAATGAAGGGCTGTGAAAATAATAGACAGACTAGAATGCATCCATACATTAACAGGTTCTCCAATGTTAATCAAAGAAACTTCTATCACACATGGAATATGTACTATGAAACAGGCATTGTGTTAAATACCTATATACATTATCATTCTCTGGTTAGAAGCATAACTTTTTAAGTTGATGTTGGGTTCAAATACTATCCCACTGCTTATGAGCTATATATTCTTGAGAAAGTTATTTAATCTCTAAATCTTAATCTCTTTGTAATATGAAAATAACAAAACACTCAAACCATTAAGTCAGATTTCCATGGAAAATATTCAATTATAGTATTAGCAATGTACTCCACTAGTAATTTTATATTATCACTTCACTTAATTCTTAGAGCAGTGGGAAGTTGATATGATTATTTTCATTTTACAAATAAGAAAATTTACCCTGGGCAAGTGATAGAACCAAGGTATAATATTCAAGATTTATTCTGTGGTATAATTTGTGTTTTTAATTCTTCATGTCATCCTCAATCAAAGTGAGAACTAATGTTGAGGCCTGATTACATTTTTCAGTCTTTCTCTATAGTCTTGAAAAAGCCCTTTGGGTCAACCCACGTGTTTATTAAGATTATGATGCTTTTCTGTATATCAAGATAAAAAATAAGTGCAGTTACTGGCTTCATAGAGGTTACAACTTATCTAAGACCATCATGAAATAAGGACATAATAAAAAAATTCAGAATTCAGTTACAGAAAGCATAAGTTTAGATAGATAATATCATCAGAGAGGAATACAGAATTACACTGAGTTTTAAAAGATAAATATATGTATATATATTTGGAGAAGAAAAAAGGATATTTTAAGAATAAGAACCAGGATGAGGAAAGACATTAAGAGTGTTCAATGAGAAAATAATGTGGAAATGGATTTAGAAGTTCTAAATTAGGGTTCTGGAAGTATAATAGTTGGGTAAGTTAAAGATACAATTAATAGGAAAAATATAATAGACCTTAGGACCAGATTTGATAAAGAATATGTAAAAGAATAAAAACCAAAATGACTTTGAATGTTCTAGACTGACATATAAGAAAAAATTCCATGTTTCAGACACAGAAGTAAAGAAATTGAGAAAGAGAGTATTTGTACTGGGGAATAGGAACATGTGGAAATGAAATATCTAGCTTGGGATTTACTATATTTGAGAAGGCCCTGGAATAAAACTTGACCTATTCTGAAGACAGTTGGAAAGCAAAGGTGATTAAAATGCAGTTTCATCAAGATATTTCTTCTTTTGTACCATGTTTACACCCCATGCTTGAATCTGAAAATGGACTCTTAGCATAACTTTAGACTTGTTTGGTTGAGTGCCGTCAAGTCCTATCTGACTCATACTGACCTATGTACAACAGAATGAAACATTCCCCAACACTGTGCCATGCCCGGCACTATTGTCAATGCTTCTCTGCTATTCACAGGGTTTGCAATGGTTGGTTGTTTTGTGACTGCTTTAGGAGTGACCTGCCAGGTCCTTCTCCCATATTTGCAGTAGTAGGAATCAAACCCAGGACCTCAGAGTGCACAGATGAGCACTCTATATAACTTAATTCATTACACAGGAGCACTCTATATAACTTAATTCGTTAATAGTCTTCCTATACTATCTTATATAAGCTCAATTAGTCCTAGGATTCCTGCTTTGTGACAAATTTTACTTCTTCATTTGAACAAGAAAAATGATACATCTTTGGAAATGTAATAAAAAGATAGCTTGAAGTCAGGCAGTGTTCAATAAATGGTATTAATATTTATTATTGCTTTTATTTGAATAGGTACAAATAAGATATACATGCCATCTGCTTTGGTCTGAAAGATCTCCAATTTCCATATCTAAATTTGGGGTGATGTAACCTTAGCAGACATCTTATCTACCAAAATGATTCCATTGCAATCTTAGGGATTTTTTAAAAAGTATTTAATACGTGGAGTGCAACAACTCAATTTCATATTTACTTTTTATCGTCCATATACATGATTGGTTATAATGCCCTTCCTCATGTATATACTTTCATTTTCTTCATTCTTCAAGATTAACCTTTCAGAGACTTCCCCCAATCATGGTGGAGGTTTAATTCTTTTGTCTATGAGTCCCCCTCAGCCAACCTTAGTAATATTCTGTTCCTCCCTTTAGTAGTGCTTGCACAAAGGCAAATTTTAGCCTTCACCTTATCCTTAACATATAGGTAAATTGCCAGGAACAGTGGCACACGTCTGTAATCCTAGCAACTCAGGAGGTGGAGGCAGGAGGATTGCAGGTTCTAGGCCAGTGGCAGCCTGGGTGACTGAGACCCTGTCTCCATTTAAAAAATCAAAAAGGAAATGGAGATGCAGCTCAGTGGCAGAGCACTTGCAAAGCATGCATGAGGCCCTGGGTTCAACCCCTAAGTACTGAAATATATATATATATATATATATATATATATATATATATACACACACATATATATGTATGTATATACACACATATATATGTATATATAGTATATGTATATATATGTGTATATATATACATATATATGTGTATATATATACATATATATGTGTGTATATATATACTATATGAAATTTACTACATAAAACATTCTTATAAATTTTATTTTACATTAAATTCCTGAGTATAAAATGAGATGAGAGTTAAGAGCAAGGCAATCACTCACTCCTCTGAAGAGCACAGAGTATGCCAGAACTATTTTAAGTATTTTCATTCCTTATGCAGTGTACCTCTGCTTCCAGTTAAACAGAATTCTAGAGCCTTTCTCCTTAGGGTATGTGTTGAATTCTAAAGCTATGCTCCTCTTTGTACCAATGGTATCCCAATTAATTTTAATTATGAAAACAAGAGTGCACTTGCCCATAGCAATAATTTACTTGGCCAGTAGCCTCATAGTAACTGATTAGAATAATTGACTTTCAATGACAATTTAGCAACAAAGTCAACATATTCTATGTAAATGATTTTTTCCATTTCTTCAGGTTTTTTAAATTTTCTTAAATAATCAACTCCAAAAATTTGTTTATATTTCCCTTGAACATAAGTTTAAAGTTTGAGGCCAGTTAAGGCCAATTGGAAACATAGATACTTGAACAAATATGGTAGACCTTCTTTGCATAATTCCCTCTACACAGTGGGTGCTTAAAAACTTTGAAAAAAAGGTAGGAGGAAGTGGATTTATTTTTATATACAGATTAAGATATTGTATAATAAATTATTTTGGAAATGAATCCTTTAAAAAACTGGCTTAATTTTTGTTTTATTTTCTTCATAAATGTGCTAGTACCAAAATGTTACATAGAATAGGTTTTGTATAGCTGTTGTATAGAAAAATTCGCTTGAGTTACTTATATATGTTTCCATTCCCAGACAGAGAAGGAATATGAGTATTTTTGATTTGGAGGATGCTTTTAAGGCCAATTAAGACAGAAGTCACATAAAGTGAATGAAGTTACCAAAGTTGCAGATAGACAATATTTTACAGGCAAAACTTTTCTCAGCATTGAAGAGTTTACCTTAGGTACACATCTAAAGCTCTAGAGAGAGTCAACTTAGGAACCAAAATCTCAGTATAACAGTTCTTCCCAGTTCTTAACAGGGCCTAGAAACTTAAAATATAGAAAAACATATACATTTAATTCTGATTGAAATTTCTTAAAACTTAGGTCTTATTCTTATTTTATTTCAAGAGTCTCTTTAACACTTTCTTTGCCCAACACTCCCCAAGAAATAATAAAATCCTAGTTTTGTCTAAAGCTAGTAAGTAAATCTTAGCTATATAAAAATGTTTAAAATTTAAAAGTAATATTAAAAAATTAGTATATAGTCCAGTATATAGTTGATTCAATATTCTATTTCCCCTGTCATATAGTCTGAAAGACATTCTATAGCAATGTTTGAAGCTAGAATTTAGTGTCTGTATATAAGATACTTTTTATATAGATCAATAGATATTAAAATTTCCCAAGGATGCTTTGGAAATCATTAACCATATTTATGTACATTTCAGAGTTTTTGATAGACCCTCCTTTTTGACCTCTTAAGGCCAAGAAAACAATATTACCATAGAATCATTATACTGAAAATGAAAGGACGAATGGAAGAAAGGGTCACTAAAGCTAGAGTTGAGTATGAATGTTAGACATTGATTGCTGTAATGGGCAATTGCCTAAGATGAGCAGATAAGGACCTATGAAATATGCTCATTTATTTATAAATGTTGGACACAGGCTTTCAAATGTCCTATCATCTTTGAAATCACATATTTATCATGAATTCTCTCTACATAGCCTTTGATAGGTGGTCATCTAACATCCTTAGCCAGATAATACTGCCTAACAACACAGCAAGCTGAAACACAAGTGTATGTTTAGAGAATGTTGAACCCATCAGGATGGAAACCAAAACCATAGAAATAACTTGCTCTATGACATATTCCCACAAGTATGTAGATTTGACTTTATATCACATGGCAACAAAAATCACTGTTTTTCCCAAAGAAAATATAGCTATTGCTCTTAATCAGCATCTGTTAAAGTCTAAGCCTGGCTGTCTTATTTATAGATACAGACATCCTACTGTTACCATAGGCTAAACTGGATAAGTCTTGCCAAAGGACTTTTAGCTTTTGGTATATGCAGAACCACTAAGAATCTGCTAATGCTGTCATCAAGTGCAGTCCTATCAGCACAAAACACTTGGCTTGGCATTTTCATAATAACATTTTCAAGGAAGTGGACAAGATGAGATTCTCTTTTATGTGGTA
This sequence comes from Pedetes capensis, assembly GCA_007922755.1. Taxonomy (NCBI): domain Eukaryota; kingdom Metazoa; phylum Chordata; class Mammalia; order Rodentia; family Pedetidae; genus Pedetes; species Pedetes capensis. Next base: position 92,572 of record VMDO01006658.1, read on the forward strand.
AGTGGATAATAAATAAGTTTCTCGTATTAGTTTAGTAAATAGGAAAACTAGATGGAGTTTGTAACATAGGAAACATAAGAGGTGGCACCCATGATAAATTTTTATGCTGAGAAATGAACACTCTAAATAGCTATTTCTGAATTTGTGCTGTAATTCTAGTTGAAGGGCTGTTCATTCATATGACTATTTCACAAGTGATATTTACAGGCCTTGCAATGCTAATGCAAGACTACCCAGCATTACTTTCCACTTAAATTCTTGCTTTTGACAATAAAGAAATCGAAAGGAAGACTTATTGACAACTTACAGAATAAAAAAGATAAAATCCTCTATATTAGAGAAAGAGTACTATGAGGATGTACTGGCAGAAATAAGTCTAAAGAATTAAGAAAACGGCAGCTATCTCCTGACCACAGCAAGTCTGTCTTCTTTCACTAGCCTGCTGTTTTGCATTCCTGGTTGGCCTTTCTCTATGCCCTTCTGACTTGTGGCTTTTCTTGCATGTTACTAAAATTAAGAGGAAAAATTGTTGTCAGCTGATTTCTAAATCTTTCTTGTCACTGATAATATGCATATTTTAAAAAGCTGAGTACTCATTTACGAGTTACAGAAAGGAGTTTTTCTGCCTTGGCAACCATTGTATTACTTATAGTTTGCTGAGTAGGTGCCCCTGTAAGAATCATAACACAGAAGGAAACAAGTCCAGGGAGGCTGAGACTTGTCCAGGTCACATGGTGAGCTTGTGTTTGTCAGCTTTCCATTACTGTAACAAAATGCTTGAAATAACCAACTTAAAAGGAGGAAAGGTTTATTTTGCCTCATAGTTTCAGAGGTTTCGGTTCATAATTGCTTGGTCCTGTTGCTTTGGGCCTGTGGTGTCACAGTATATCATGGCAGAAGTATGTGGCAGATGAGGTCTATTCACTTCAGGCAAGGAAGCAAAAAAGAGAGAGGGGTAGAGGCTGGAGTCTCCATATCCTCTTTAAGGGCACTTCCCCACTGACCTAATTTCCTTTCACCAGCTCCCACCTCTTAAAGATTCTACCACTTCCAGATACCATGATGGGCTGGGGACCAAGCCTTTAACATATGGACCTTCGGGAGACATTTAAGATCCAAACTGTGGCAGAAGTCAAGGCAAAGACATATTTCCATGCAGCTTTTCTGAAATCAAATTTCATATCCCTCCCATACCACTTACCTTTCCTCTTTAAAAAAAAAAAAAAAAAGAACTGGTACTACACAAGCAAGAATAGTCACTGTGGCTTACGTAGCAACCACAATTTCTAAAAATCAATACCTGCAAAACAACCCCTACTACCTTATCTCAAGTACCTTCCTCCCATCTCCACTGTTCTATATCTCAGGCTTTTATTTTCTAATTGCTACTTGCTACACCATATAATTGTTTTCCTGGCTACTTGAATGTCTGTCTTTTACACTGAAACATAATCTATTTGATGGCAGAACAGTATGTCTCTTGTTTATTGTACTAGCCCTACCTACATTCTAGCACAATGCCTAACACATAGTAGAGGTGTAATAAATATTTGTTTGATGTGTGGATAATTGACCTTCATAATTTACACAGAGGAATCCAACCAAGTTCCTTATAGTATCACTAAGAATCAAATCCTCCAAGTGCAACAATCATTCAGAAGAAATGAAAATTATGGAATTTAACTGGGCATGGTGGTACATGCCTATAATCCCAGTGAATTAAGAGGCAGAGGCAGGAAGATTGCAAGTTCGAGACCAAAGGCAGTCTGCATAATTTAGTGAGACTCTGTTTCAAAAAATAAAAAAATGGGCTGAAGGTGAAGTTCAGTGGTACAGCACTTGCAAAGCATGCAAACACAAGGGCCTGTGTTCAACCCGGAGTACCACGAAAAGAAAAGAAAAGAAAAGAAAAGAAAAGAAAAGAAAAGAAAAGAAAAGAAAGGAAAGGAAAGGAATTTTAGAACCTTAACGAGCTTTAGAAAACCATTTAGATTAACCACTTTGTGTAACCAATAATGCACTGAGCCCCAACGAGGTAGTCGGCTTACCCCAAGTCATATATTTAGCCATAGAGCCAGGACTGGAATGGAATGAGAATTTAACTTTGCTTATGTGTTGCTCCCCACATTAATGAAGAAATGACACTGGAAAATTGACTAACAATGTTAAGAAAAGGTAAACTTTAGTATACCAAAACAAAGTTCAATGGAATTTTTTTCTCATGACTTGAAACACTTGATTTAGTATTTATTGACTAATACTAATATACTAACAATGACACTAATTTACACAAGAAAATCATTTCAACATATAACACTGATGAAAACAGGCATTCTGCTTTATAACTCACTATACCATGTTTCAGGATAGAAGATCTATTATTTTAACATATTTTAGTTCCTCTACCCTCCCCTCAAAATCCCCCAGCACACCAGAAATGAAAGGATTGGGGAAGGTAAGGTAGTATACTAAAAAAGCTACAGATAAGGATTTAGGTCCAATTTTCTAATTTCTTCATCAACTCAGAGAAATCCTTAGCCTCCCTGCTGTATGGGTGTCATGGAAGCAAAGTGTTTTCCCACTTCCTAAATATACCATCGTAGGTACTCAACAAATGATATTTTTCATCATGGAATACAAGCTGCTTATAAATATATGCCAAAGATTGCTAACGTTATTCTAAGTTTGTACCACTGTATGACAAAAGAAAGGAAAAAAAATGTCCAGACTAAAACCATCTGTAATTCACACCACAGCAAGTGGTTATTGCAGCCCATATGGAGTGAAGATCACCCACAGCTGAAAGTCCCATGAGTGTGACAAGGTGATACACAGGACTCAAGTGCTACATGCCAAGCAGCAGTGCATCTCATACAGGCGCAGAACTCGCAATATGAAAAGAATTCACAGAAGCCACCATGCTGACAGGGATGAAAACTGGGGTATCAAACAAATGTTGCCGATTCAAAGTTGTTCTACTATAGCAACCAGCACCAAATGAATTGCCGTGCTGGAGAGCAAGCTGTGCTCAGAGACTAATTGCTGCACTTGTTAGAGTGTGCAAGAAGATGTTTATTTGTTTTACATGTGTTTGGTGCCAAGACATCCCGGGGATCTGGAGCTGAAGCGGAAACAGAATGACAGTGTTTAGAAAACTAAACACAAAAACAATAGGAAAGGAGAGTGTTTTTTTGTGAAAGTGACTTGAGCATTAAACATATGAAAAGCTGGAGGCTCTTATCCTGGGTGATTAATTCTTCAGTCTCCCTTACATGAACCCATGGGAGTCCACGCTGGAATGGAATGTATTAAGTCTGAGATTCTTTGATGTTGTTACTTTTATTTAGATGGTGAATTATTCAAAGTTAAGAAGGATCAACCTAAGAGCTACCAAAAGAAATAAAAGGGAAAAAAAGGAAGTGAAGCACAAAATGCTGGTGTTCAAACAGTTCCACCTGAATGGCAAAGTTCAGAATATGAACTGTAGGGAATTGGCCACACTGCATTTTTGCAGCTTCAGAAATAATAACTTGATTTTGACTAACATTTTTTTAAGATTTAATGATGGAAATGTTTCTACTAAACAACCTTGTTTTTCTTCTCTCATACTTGATAGGCTTCCAGAGTCTTTCTTTGGACAGAAATTGGCTACTCCAAGTTAGACCCCAAATAATTCTGGAAAATGATTAAAGACTAATTCCTCCAAGCAATATAATATACATGGTAAGTATTAAAAACAGTTATTACTCACAATTTTTCTTTTGACACACAGAAGTATTTGAACATGAATATACTTCTCAAGGACAAATTTGAAATATTTATATTTCTGTTTGATTAGCATATATTGTGGACTATTATTTAAAAGCAAGGAATAATATCAGTAACATTCACTCATATATCATTTTGAATCACCTGTTTTACATAATGTATATCACAGGAAAAACACTATCAATAAGGTCTTTTTTAAAAATTCCCTTTATTAGCTCAATGATTTAAACAAAATTTTTTTGTTTTTCCCCCCATCTGTGTGTCTTTCTTTCTTCTTCTTTCCTTCCTATAAGGTATATTTGAAAATTCTATCAAAAAGGAAGAAGTACTAACCTTCATCCTTCATACAAGGACAATGGAAATCTAAACCCATCAGAGATTTTTTTAAAACTTTCATTTTAATATCATGTACTTTCTATTATTCACTGCTCCCTGCCACATATAGTGTGAATGATTCATTAATGTAGTGGAGAACATATGTCAGATTGAGAATCATGCAAATCATCAATCCTACACAAAAAGCAAATTTCATATCCATGAAAATTTTGCAACTTCTCCAAGATTGAGTTTACATTTAACTTTGAAACTATACTAAGTTGATTTTTTGAAAAGTTGTCAGGAAGAAGACACGGTTTATAGCCTCTTAGCGCTAATAATCTAATGAAATTTCATTTCATGCTTTTTATATGATCTTCTTTGCATGTAAGGGAATATACTTGCATGCAGCCTTATAGTTTGGGGCTCTGGTTTAATACAAAATATATTAAGTGAGCCACATATTCTGTCAGCCCAACTATTACAACTACACAGGCTTTTTGGATCACCAAAACTGTGAAATAGAAGAGGAGCCAGAAAAACAAAACCATGATATATGAGCATCATTGTATATGTGTGTGTGTTTGTGAGTGATGTTTACTCTAATTATTGTAATTTTAATACAATATCACAGAGTTCCTTCTTACTTTCCTATATTCTTTACTTTCATCTCTAGGATATCTGCTTTCTTTTGAGCACTCAGTCCCAAGAACAGTGGTATCACTCAGAGAAAATACTTGGTACTCTCTCCATTGCCAGTTCCAGAGCCCTAGCTCAGCCATTTTGCCAGCAAAGTTTAAAACAGCTCCTAATCATGTCCTGGCTTAATTTGCAATAGAACATCTAGAAATTTAAACCAAACTCTTAAGAAAGTTAAAGTGATGGTGAACAGAGATCCCTGGATCCAAGGAACATACAGCCTAGACTATAAGCTAAATATCACATCACAGAGAACTGCGAAATAAGAAAACTTGGGAAAGCCCTTTTGGTGAAAGAATACTGACTTCAGAAACTAGTCTATCCACTCAGGGAACTACTATTTGATTTGATTAAATTCTAAAGAAAGATAACCTCCAAAGTATTGCTGAAAACAAAAAAGCAATAATTGGAAGTTAGTGGAATTTAATAGCTAGGTGTGGTTATTGTTGTTGTTAGATGCCATTGAGTCAAGTCCGACTCATAGCGACCCTATGCACATTGGAACAAAACACACCCCAATTCTGAGCCAGGTATACAATCTTATTTATGTTTAAGCCCTTGTTGCAAACACTGTGTCAATCCATCTGGTGGAGGATTTTCCTTTTTTTCATTGACCTGTCACTCTCCCAAACATGATCTCCTTCTCCAAAATATGTAAGATGCGGTCTCATCATCCTTGTCCATTGTGACCTGAAAGGTACAGGGGATGATTCCTTCTTTTTTTTTTTTTTTTTTTTTTTTTTTTTTTTTTTTAAAC
>VMDO01006659.1:0-98190 GCA_007922755.1 Pedetes capensis
CTCCAAACTTTTTTGTATAGTGATCTATCTTTTTACATTGTCAGCAGTATTACATGCATAATCTAGCCCACTTGCATTATTGCCATCCTTTGGTATTGTTGGTATTATTATAATTATTTCCTGAAATATTAAAGTTGGACTGTTTACTTTGAGGTCGACCTGTCTCTCATTCCTCACTCCTCCTTGTCCCTCCTCCCCCTCCTGTCTTCTCCCATCATTGCTAGAATCTCCGAATTGAATAACAGCACTATATTCTGAGAACTGGCCTCAGCCTCAGGGCACTGGGCTGCCTCTTCTAAAAATCATCCTCTATTCTTCTTGCTGATGATTGGTTTTAGAACAATTTGGAACCTTTGTCTAATTTCATGGGAGGAGAGGCTTGCTAGAAATATTTTTAGAACTTATAAAGAACTGTGAAAATTTTGTGATTTTATACTACTTTCAATATAAAAGATAGTATGCCAGATATTTTTATATAGTGCCACAAGACAGAAATGTGGTTCAGAGACAAAGAAATTTATTACTCATGCCACAGCAGAGAGCCTGATCTTCATGTGCACATTAGCTTCCCTTGTTCCCTGAGTCCCTTGGGGGCAATGCAGAGGGTCCCAGTGAATGCTACCCACACAGCCAGTCTTTCACAGAGGAGAAACAATGAGCTTAGGAAATCCCGATCTGATAAAGAAATTGCTGCCAATTTTGCAGCATTTTAGCCTTGGTGGAAATAACTATCTTTGTTATTCTGGTCAGAAAGCACACCAGCCCTCTGCTGATAGAGGGAAACCATCTCCATATTCCAAGTCTGTCTACTATACAAACAACTTTGAAAATAATAACAAAACTATTAATGTCTTTGCTCAGAAAGTGTGAAAAAGCATAAAAGATTCACAGAAAATCCTCTCTACTACTCAAACATTTACTCCTCAGTAAATAGGAACAATAGGTAGTCTTATACTGCCATGGAATTTGATCAAAGGCTCATACAGCCCTGAAGGCTTCTTGAAGTCTTCTATAGAAATCAGAGAAGCCAGAATAAAGTTGATGCCTCTCATCACAGGGCACACAGAGAAAGAGAGATGATCTAAGACCTTGCTTTCATTGTTGAACCAATGACTGTACCAATCCTGAAACCTACCTTTCATTTGGATTCCTGCCACATAAATAATAAATTACATATTATGCAAGCCAGTTTAAATTAGTCATGTCACAAAACATCTTCACTGATCAATTCTAACAGCTAAATTTGTCCTTTTATTCCTCTTGCCCTCTTTCCCTAGGTTATCTGTATACCCAGAAATAATACCTTAGGAATGGCAGTGAAAAGACAGGCATATGATGGAACTGTAATGTTACTCATTACTTTTCATGAATTCTACTACCTTTGAAAGTTTGAAAAAAATAGTAGGGAAAACAGAAAGACACATTGGGGCCTTTTAAAGCTAGCTTTGGTTTCTTTGATAAATATTTATTGATTAATTAAAAGGACTTTTTAGTATACCCTGATATGAGTATTTTCGCTTTACCCACCACACATAAAAAATAACAAAAATGAGTATTAAATGAATATTAAATCTTAAAGTACTAAGTTTTACTTAAATAAGATTGCATTTTGTCAGTGAATATCAATAAAATGAACCAATATTCTAGTGTGAATACTTGGGAAGCCAGATATCAGCTTTCCAAAGGTCTGAGAGTATGTTGTTTGAATTATATAAAGTCTCAGAGTTTCTCTACTGAAATACAGTAAGAAAAGAATGAACAGAGGCCTGATGGTATAGTTAGTTTTATAAATTAATAATGATGTATTTTGGGAAAACAATGTAAAAATTTGTGGTTTGTCATAGTACAATTTTTGGTAACTTTAAAGCATATTTTAAAAATGTATACAAATGGTTGTCTCCTTAGTGCAATAGGTAGTGCTTTCAGTCTCATTACAGTGTGAACCAACCAACAGATATTACACTTTTGTTAGATTTCCTTTGATTTATTTTCTATACCAAAAAATGGTTTTACACTATTAAATAGATATTCCTTTTTTTTCCCAGTACTTAGAGACTGAACTCAGGATTTTGTGCTTGCCAGGCAAGTGCTCCACCACCAAGCTGCATCCTCAGCCCTTTTTATAATTTTTTATTATGAGCTAGAGTCTCACTAAATTGTGCAGTCTGCCTGTGATCTCGAACTTATAACCCTCTTGCCTCAGCCTCCCAAATTACTGGGATTACAGATGTGTGCCAATGCCCCCTGCTAGATATTCTCTTTAGGGAATGAAGCACTCTCTCTACCTAGACATCCCTGTTTATCATTCCAGATACTTTTGCCATTGGGATCTACCTTGATAACATATTTTGTTAACATTTGTCATTCTTTTGTGGGTCAATTAAAACTGAGTCTGTGGGCATACATATCTGAGGAACATCATACCTTATCTGAACTTTACCAAGTTACTATGTTCCCATGTGGCTTAACTTGACCAGCTTACTCCCTCTCTTTCTCCCCAGTTACTCTATAACACATGATTTCAAAGCCCTCCCTGCTCATGAAATTCTGAGTCTTTGTAATACACTGATTTTCTAGACATGTTTAAATAAAATAGAATTTCACAAACAAGCATTTCCTTTGTTCCTATGATAAATTTGTCAGGCATAGAGTTCTTAGAGCTATTATCTTCAAGCCATATGAATAATTTTTTAAGCTAAGTCCAGCCTTTTCATTAATAGACAAAGAAAACAAGGCTGGAAGACAAAACCCACAAATATAATTATTCACATGTCAGGTTTAGCTTTTGACTGCAAAGACCATTCACTTTCCATTACAACATCTAACATCTCAATAGAAATCAATTTTTTAAAAGTAAGCATCAACTAATTTTAGTACTGGGGCTGGGGTTTGACTAAGTTGGTAGAGTGCTGGTCTGCACTCTCTGAAGAATCAGGATCAATCCTTAGCACTTCAAAAACAGGAGAAGGACGTGGCAATCCAGTCACGAAGTAATCCCAAAGCAATCAACCATTGAAAACCCTATGAGGGTTGCTGTGATTTGAACTCAACTCAAGAGCACCTACCAACCAATTTTAGTACTTAAGTAGTAATTTATACCATTGAATGTCATATTCATAATGAATTCAAAAGGTAACTGTGGAGAATGCCCAAGTAAACTATGAAAGTCATTTGTCAGAATAGAAGTAACATTTTTTTTTGACTGGCATGAAACCTGCATAGTATGTGTGTTTGTGTGTCTATAATATAGAAAGAAGCTCATATAATCATGACTGATATGCAGCCTACTTGAGATATAGGCAGAGTCTTAGGTATTGTGTGACCATAAAATATTTACATCTATTTGAGAATATAAAATTGAATGTCTTTGTATTCTTTCTGTACTCAGTGAAGCTAGTAGACAAGATAAGTGAACAGTAATCAAATGTGTCATTCAACTAAGAAAGACAAGTAAATATTCTCATTCTGTTCAAATAATGTTTATCAGTGTGGAAGCAGAAATATGAAAATATCTGTGGGGTTGAGGAGAATAAAATAATTCTGTAAAATATCTAGACAAATTCTTACAATGTTTTACAAAAAGAATTAATAGTTTAACATTAAAATCATTTCTTTATCTGGAAATAGTATTTATCCATTATCAAAGGAAAAATTTTAACATATTTCATTATGATTTTCTTTAATTTAATATTACTCAGTTATATTTGTCACTATACACCTTAACAACTTTTATTACATTTTCATCAAAGTCATATATTTACTTAAAAATTATCAAAGCAATAAGCATCTATTCACTATGAGTCATAAGACAAGCTTCTCAAACCATATGTGTTTTGATTTTTAGGCTTCATTAATTCTCCTTCTACTATTTCCCTTCTTTTCACTTAGGAATTATTTCCAAACAATAGACATGGGAATCCAGAAATTGAATTCCATCTTGATTAGTCTGGGCCACATATGAATTCTGGAAATTACTAAATGATGGCACATAAGATTTCTTCTATAACTTCAAGATTGAGATAAGAAATAGGAATATTATTCCATTAACTCACCGGGAAGGCATTAGGAAAAAATATATTAAGAAAATTTGTGATCAACAAGCCATAGGAGCTTATTAAACCAGAAGCAGATAATTTAAAAAAGAGATCAAATTGAGCTTCAGACTATCATGAAAATGGCTATGTTCATACACTTGTTCTTTACTAGCACTAAAATTATTCATTTATTTTTCAAATAACCTATCAATCATGGTCTGTAGTTATAAATGTCATTTTATTTCTACTTATTCAATAAATATGCTGAACACACTCATTTATCCTTTCTAATATGCTGCATATTAATTTGAGTTTCATAGCTGTTATTTTTAAAACAAAAGTCAATCCATCATTTATTCATATTGATTTTTGTATCATCTGTAATTATTCAACTATATTGATTTTTATATCATCTGTAATTTTTCAGCATAAAGTATATGCACAGTAGAAATAATCAGAAAGTAAGATAAGGGAAAAAATATATAAATTGAAGGAATACATAACAAGATTATGTTTATAGCAATAGAAAATTGCAAGATAGAAAGTATACACAAGAGGTCAAAAACAAGAAATAGCTGAGTGTGGTGGTACAGTCTACATTCCCAGCATGCGAGAGGCTGGGGGGGGGGGAGGATTATGAGTTTGAGGCCAGCTGGGGCTATGGGGAGATTGTACCTTAAAAAAAAAAAAGCAGTAACAAAAACCAACTTTAAACCTAAAACCACTGAAAAGTGCTTTGAAAGATATGAAGCTTAAAAAATCTTTAATGACTCCTTGTTGTATGTAGCAAAGGGCCAAAATTCTTAGCATTATGTTAACATTCTCCATGCTTACACAAAACTTCCCTAAAATCGCTCCATGGTTCACCCTTGATCATAACCTAAACATGGCATTCATTTTTTATGATTTAGGGTCATCATTCTTTCCATTTCTTTTGCCTATCCATTCCTTTATCTCCAGCTAATATTCACACAAACTCCTAATGGGCTTGCTTAACTGCTAATCCCTCTATTAAAACATCTAGTCTCTTTGTCTATTACTGCGCACATAGATGTCCATTTGGACTTTCCAAGGGCAGCTGGGTCATTCAGAATTGGATGTTGCATATTTGTGAACATGTCATCTTTCTCTGGTACATTTTCTAATGTTTAAGAACTCTCCTTCCTCAGTCTGAACCCTCCATAACACATAAAATTACAGATCCATAAATGTTTAGAAAATTTACTTTATGGTTATGAAATATATCTATATTAAACTCCTCCAAATAAATTATGAGGCAGTAATGCTTTGACTGATGTCATATGTTTCATTTACTGTTTCTTCAACTGGCAGGACTACCCCACCAGTGAAGTCATTTCCCAATCTTCCATAGGTGATATATGTCATTCTGCATTTTCATATCCAGTTATTCACTACTGGGAAGGGAAGGGAGGAGAAAGCACAGGATGCCTGCTGAAGCCAGAGTCATGCCATACATGTAAAGAATTTCTATAACTTCTCAAATAACAATGACCAATTTTAAAAACATAAAAGATCTATACCTAAGACTGGTACAGTTTAGTAGGTGACTCTACTGCCCACAAATTGTTTAAGAAGTAGACAAGGAAGTTGGAAGTAAACACTTCCTTTCTCTTCCTCACCTTACAGTTTTTGCATAACATGGTAACTTCTGATTATTCTAATTCCAAACATGTCTGAAATCTGTCCACTTTTCTCCCTCTCTGCTGCTGCAGTAAGAGCTTAAACTATCATTCTCTCTTGGGGGATAATCAAGTACTTGCTTAACTGGTGTTTCAATTGTCACCTCTAAAAATTTTCCATCTATATTCAATGAATTAGTTAGAATGATGTTTTTAAAGCAAGAAGAAGGAGGAGGAGGAGCAGGAGGAGGAGAAGGAAAAGGAGAAAAATGTTAGGAGGAAGAAAGATCATGATACTTCCCTATTTAAAATCTTTCACTGATTTACACTTGAAATAAAATTCAAACACAAGTCCCTACCTATTGTTCCAGAAACCTCTCCTTCTCCAGATTATTCACTGTGCTTTGACCACACAGGCTGGGATTAGTTTATAGGGTGGATCAAGCTTTGATTTTCTTACCTCAAACACCTTTTGATGTCTTTTCCCTACCATCTCTAACAAAGATATTCTAAATGATGTGTCATCATAATATTTACTTATTTTGAAGGAATAAAGTATTTAAATTCTTTACTTCTCCAAATAATCCAATTAGCCATTTCCAAACACAGCAAAGTTCCTTTCTTCTTTATCTTTCCAATATGTTACAATTCCTACTAACTTACTTTGGTGTGATTCACACCTCCTTATTTAAAAAAAATCAGGTGTCTTTTTATGTTTGGACAGATTGTCTGGCACAGAAGGTTTCTCTGAGTTGAGTGGCCACAGGGTGCAGAAGCAGTATGCGTATATCTCCACAAGTACAACCCTCTGCAGGATCCTAGAATAAGGGACACCTCAGACAAAAGTCCCAAGAAGCCACTTTATGGACAAACAATGTAGCCCTCTTCTCTCATTGCCCTGCTGGGACAGACCTTATCCCCATGACTTGATATATGCCACCCATTAGAACTCACTGTGAAAAAAAAAAAGGAAGCTCTTTCATGAATTCTTCCTTGGAGGACTCTGAAAAGAGTAACACTGATACATATTGTCACTGATACTGTGCAATGACTATTGCTGGTTTTGGACCTTGTTTCAGGTCAGGAAATCTCTTTGGGTTAACCAAAATGTTAATATCTTCTACCTCAAGATAAATATCCTACAGAGAACCAATGACAGCTAATGGGACAAAATTTTCCCTCTCACCTCTCCCCATTGTAAAAGAAACTGCATAATATAGGCAAAGAAAAAATAAGGGCCTTTGCCATGTTGGATGAAAATTTGACCAGAAGAAAATCCAACTGTCAAATAAGTTAGCATTCAACATTGATTATTTCAAAATAATTATTTATGAAGACCCCAGCTTGGCAAATTGCCTTTGAACTCAGGAAGAACTGTAAACAGGAACTCAGTGTGTTGGGCTTGCCTCAGTATATTGACTCTAAGCATTCTGCTTGCCCTTTGCCAGGATGCTGGAAATAATGGGTGTTACTTTGGGCTGCCATAACTGCTTATAACAGTTCATTTTCTCACAGCTCTGGAGGCTAAAATCCTGAGATCAAGGTGTCAGGAAAGTTCCTTTTCTTTGGCCTCTTTCACTGACTTATAGTTATCTGTCTTCTCCCCCTTGCATCCTTACTTGGTCTTCTCCTTCCCACCTGTAGGACCTTGTTTTTCCTTCATCACCACATTAAGGATTCTGGCTCCAAATATGGTCACTTTCTGGAGTCCTGTGGGCTGGGAATTCAAAATATGAGCTTTTGGTGATAAAATTCAGCCCAAAGCACTGGAGCTACACCACCCAATATAGATGCTGCACCTGAGCTGTGTGCTTCACAGATGGCTGCAAAGAATTTTGCTAAACAAACTCCTAACATTCTCTTGCTCAGGAACTTTGTTTCTTGTCTCATACCTGCCAAGTTGCCAGGTGCCCAGAGGTGTTGTTGATTAAATATTCCCCATTAGGACTATTATATACTTCAAAATATTAAAAGGAATCAAATAATCTGTACTCACACATTAGTCTTCCTGACAACATTCTCCCTCCTAGTTTGTGTCACATAAAATTAGTCATGCATCAGGTAATGATGAGAATATGTTCTGAGAAATGAGCCATGAGGTGATTTTGTCATTGTGCAAACATCACAGTGTGCTTTCACAAACTAAGACATCTGTGATGCCACTAGGCTATATAATCATATGCGACCACCATTGTATATGCAGTTTGTTATGCCACATATGACTTAATTTTTATACCATTAATTTTTGTAACCACTACTATAGAATGAGGCTACAATTGACAAAATATACTTTTAGATAAGTAACTTTCTTTACACAGATTCTTAAAGCCAAATGAAAAAAAAAATTACTTCAAACATTTAACTACAGCCTACACATTGGAAATTTAAGACTATACAATTTCAGTAAGTTTGCACCTATGAAAATGTCAATTTCAAAAACTAATTTTAATCTTAATTGCAACCGCATGTTCTGGTGCTAGGTTTTTATTGTTGTTATTGTTTTATTTAATTATTTCATCTTTACCACCTGAACACCAAAGTGGTTGTTGTATGACTGATTAAATGAGCAGAAATATACTAAAGCAAAGTCTTGTCCTAATATGCGTTGAGTTTTGTGTTTTTCTTAATTTGGTGATAAGAAAAAGATAAAGGATCTATAGAATAAGGATGTTATTTAATAATCACTCAGGCACCTAGATAAAATACAATGAAACTCATAGTGATGCCTGGTTTTCAGTGCAGTTAAGTAAAGAAGCCACAGTAATAGTGGGGTATGAATATGGAGTGGATATGTCCAATTGAAGCTGCAGAATATATTGAAAGAATTGGGGATAATGGAAGTTGACTACCAGGGTTCCCATTCCTACTTCATTATTCATAGTAGAATGATTTTTGTTGAGGTAATGAACAACTCTAACTCTTACTTTTTTCTAGCAAATGAAGTCAACAACTATAGAGTTGTCATGATGAGCAAATCATGTAATGCCTGAAAAGCAGTTCTCAGAACTCTTTAAATAATAGTCACTATTATTACCATTTCTTCTGAGATTAAACCCCTGCCTGAAGCACTGGCAATCTTTATCAAAGAAAACGTTGTATCACAGAACTGCATACTCAGTGTTTTGGTATCTCCCACCTTAATGGGCACTTCCTTTTCAGGAATCAATTGTATTTTCAAGCTCTGATATTTAGCCACATGACAATAAATAAAACCCTAGCTGTTTTTTGGGGTAGTATGACTTGTTCCTCTACTGCCATCTTGAAACAGAACACCTGTGATGACCTAAAGATCACACCTTCCTGCCTCAGGGGCATGTAGTGCTAAATTATATAAAAAGTGAATGATTGGCTGGAAGTGGAACGCCTTAGAGGGACTCATGAGCTGTGAACCTCCGTGGTGGGAACTCCTTGGCGAGATTCTCCCAGTGGTGTAGCTTTTCCTATGTGTTTTCTGTGAATCACCCACACTCTTGTAAGCAACCTCAATAAACTCATGGGTCACCAACCATGAGTTGGACTTGACGTGACCCTTCCTTTGTTCTATGCCCTCTCTATCTGGGTTGCATGGATGTTCTTTTTACCTCTCCACAGGAAAAGTAGTTCACATAACATTTGCTGATGTTAAGTTTCAAATGAGGTGCATATATAGTAGTCAAAAAGATTAATGACTAATCATTTGCTTAGATATCTGTCTATAAAACTGTCTATAAAACTATCTAAAAACTTATCAAAGCATTAAAAAATAAAAACTGGACCTTGATTCCATCTTGCAACATCTAAATATAAAATATTAAAAGCAAAAGAAGTATGAGTGATTCTAATATATTAATGAAAATGCCAAAATATATTGCCATGACATTTATTTTATATATAGGAGGCATCTTATCAAAATGATCAGAGTCTATCATTAATCATGGAATTATAGAAATGAAAGTGATCTTAGAAATTATCTAAAGTAACATTTCAAGCCAGGTATGGTGGTTCATGCTTGTAATCCCTGCACTCAGTAGACTGAGGCAGGAGGATTGTGACTTTGGGGTAGCCTGGGCTACATAAGTGAGTTCTAGGACAGACTGGGTTATATATCAAGATTTTGTCTCAAATGAATGAATGAATGAATAAAATTTTAAAAATAAAATAACATTTTAGCTATAATAGGAATATCTTTAGACAACCCAGATAAGTGAAGTCTTGAGTTGATTATCTCCAGTAACAATCCTTTCATTATTCCAGCTAACTTTAGATTGGAGGTCTCTAATTGGGAGAATGTTCCCGATTTAGTAAACCCCTGATACTTATATCCTTAAGTCCAATTTCATTTTTCACTTCTTCAGTGGTATGGGAAAAGACAACTATTTCCCATTCACTGTCCTTACAGAATTAGGCTCTAGCCAAGGATAGAACTAAGCTACCAAAATAATGGTGACAAAATTCCCAACCGTACACTGGCTTTTAAGAGAAGAAACATTTCACTGATTTCTAAAGTTTATGCTTAAAATTCTGCATGCCAAATTATCCTTTTATTAGTTAGCTTTCCATCTCTGTGACAAAATATCTGAGAAGAATAAATTCATGGAGGAAAACTTATTTTGACTCATGGTTTCAGTCTGCTGGCCCCATTGCTTTGGACCTGAAGCACAGCAGGACATCATTGCAGTAGGAGTGTTTGACAGAGAGGTTGCTCACTTCATGGAGGCCAGGAAGTAATGAGAAAGAGGAAGGGGCTGCGCACAAGATATAACCTTTCTAGGGCATGCACTCACTGATCTACTTCCTCCAAATAAGCTATACCTTCTAATAGCCCCTTCAGTTATGAACCACCAGTGGATTAATCCATTGAGGAAGTTAGCACCCTCTTGATCCAACCACCTATCAATTGTGGCACTGGCTTGGAACCAAGCCTTCAACACATCAACACATCAGCCTTTGTGGAGGATACTTCATATCCAAACCATAACAATTCTCAAAGTTTGTCTCAAAAAATTTTCACTTCATAGTATTTTTGGGTATAATATATTGTCATCTTCTCAGATACAATTATACATACTTTGAAAAACATCATGAACTCTTACTCAAAATAGAAAATAGTTGCAAAGCATGACTAAATTTACTACTGTTGTAGCTCATGAGTCTCTGTTTTGCCCTCTGATAATGTGAAAGATAAGTCACCCTAATCTTCTTGACCTTCATTATTATCATCACCCACATCATCATTAACGTCACCTTTACATACATATTTAGTCCCAAGCTTTTCTGTGCAAATCTGTGTATAGGAAACAGCTAAGCCATCTATAGAAACTTTAGCAAGTCCATCTTGATTTTTGAAAATTTTAGGTACTTTTAATGTCTTCAAATGGGACCTGGAATGTTTTATGGGTTGTAGTGAATTAAGAATAGGCACAGAAGCTTAAAACTAATTAGGAATGGTCTGTACATTGCAGAGACATTCCAGATGATTGTTAATAGAATTTTCATCAAAAGTGCAAAAATGTATTTCAGCGGGTAGAATTAGTTGTTTACTGGAAAAGCACCAATAAAACAAGAAATCATTAGATTTGGTCTCAAAAATGTTTCTTGTTTGTTTATTGTATATAATACAATATGACAGCAAGTGGGAAAAAATCTCTAAAAAGAAATGTAATATTTACTCTATTTAAAGACCACTTATAATAATATAGATTGTTATTTTCACATTTGGTAATACGTTCACCCCTGTATTGAATTCTTCGTATATTGAATATATTTTACAATGCTTCATAAAAATAGCTTTTTTGCTCTAAGCAAGTAGGCAGTAACTCTCAACAAGACTTGTTTTGGCTGTGTGAATGACACACTATTTTAGCCATATTTATACCATATTCTAAACTGTGATTTATGCCTAGGGGCTCTCAAGGATTTTACAGACTTAGTTTAGCCTCATTTAGCATTACAAAAAACTGATGGGCTATTGTCTCTAAAAAGATTTTTAAAAACATCATTGTATTCCTTCAAATTCTCACTCAACATATTTGTAGTGGGGACTAGGTACTGGGAGTTTTAAAAAGCATCTCTGGTAATTTTAACATATGGATATAATTGAGAAGAACAAACATGATCCTTTGAATATTAGGGACAAAAATTAAGACCCAAGACAACTCATTAATCTTCTTTACCTTCACCATCACCAGCACCATCATTGACATAACTGATAGATGTGTCCTTAGTCCCAAGTTTCTCTATCTCAAGCAATATATACAGGAAATAGCTAACTAATTTAAATAAATAATTTTCCAAGTAATTTCTGAAATGAAATCTTCCTTGAGTACACAGACTATTTATTGGAAGAATCATGTCTACAACCCAGGAGTTCTGATTCCTAGCCAAAGCTCTGTTCAAAATGACCTGTCATTATCTTGTGCATTGGTGGAATAAATACCCCAAGCCCAAGATAATATAGTCAAACACCTGAAAAACCATGGCATAAATATCATAAATCAAGGTAATTCTCCTTATTTTTGTTAGTGTACAAAAATACAAAATTGAATGCAGATGATATTCAATAGCTCACCACCTTAGAGACAAGTGAATAGAAATAAGCAATTGGTTTGTAAAATCTCACACATTAGGGAAGATCAATGTCAACAGTTGGTTTACAGGACAATAGACACACCATGGAAGGAGGAGAACCTGATTACAACAAAATAGGTGTATATTAGTGTTACAAACTACTTACAATGATTCTTGGTTCATGTGTGATTATATGGCTAACCCCTTTTATTCATCATTATGCTTTTAGTGTCCAAGTTCCAATGGATACATTTCTTGATAGGAAAATATTATTTAATAGTGTCATGTGTAATTTTAAAAAATAATTTCATCTTCTACCACAGTACTCTTCTCTTGTGATTAAGCCAGTGGAAATATAATGTGTATGTTTATATGAAAATTGTATCTTGGATCCTCCAGGATGACATAAGACTGTTAACTTATTTAATTCTATTTGCTCCATTAATTTTAATAAATTTTATTTCTTAATCCAGTGAAATTTCACTTCTATATATGTTATATTTTTCTTTCTTTCTCTGAAGCTTCACATTGTACTTGGGTTTCACTGATCTACTTACAGATATGTGCAATGCATAGATTATTTTTAGGAAGCAGGATGTGCTCATGAGCAGTAAGAAAATTAGTGGAATAGGTCTCTTTTAATGCTTTTCTTCTTAACCTAATGATTTATTTTCTGAAGGCATTCAGAAAAATTAGTCTTTTTAGAAGATGCTGTATCAGACTTTGTTATTTTATGTCCATGGATATTTAAACTTGTCTTTTAGATATGAATGTCACAATTAATAAGCTCAGCATATATCCAAGCAACAGAATTCCAATTTTAATTTGCTATATGAAATAATAAAAAGCTGTAATTCTACACTTAAATTGAATTTGTAAATGTAATATATTTACATCTTTAACTTTTTATATGGGTAATTTTCCTAGCCTCAGAAATACAAAGTGAGAGCTTCATTGAATGTCTTTCCCTTACACAGGCATTGGAAAATCTTTTGAAAATAGTTATAATATGGTAGGAAAAGAAAACGGAGTATAGAATAAAAAAACCTGATTCCTGCTTCTATTCTACAACTGTGTAGCAATAGACAACTGTCTACCTTTCTGAGCTTCAGTTTCCACTTTCATCAAATTGTAAGTGCTATTTCTTGATCATACATTTACATTTCATAATATTGTGATTGGCTGCTGAGAGATTAACTCAGAGAAAGTATATAAAAATAGATCATGGCCAGTGAAATCCAAAGCAAATTAAGTATAAAACATATATGGCACAAAGAACAAAGAGACAAGTAAAAATTGTACAAAATTTTGGAACACAAATCATTGTGCCTTAAAAAGTTAAAGCTATTTGGAACTGCATTGTGAAGGACTTTGAAGACAAGCAATCCAGATTTTCCTTAACTTACTTAAAATTCTGCTTGGTAATGAGGCCTACAGATTCTGCTATGACTAAGGTGAGAATGTGAATATTAATGATCTTTCTACATATAGCACTATGCAAATCACATTCCTGTTGAACTATAGCTATATGCACTAGACTGTGTATATTTTATCTTTTCTGGAACATGTCTTCTGGAAGATCCTAACTAATAACAGTAGCTAATATTTGCATAATACTTTACGGTTTTCAAAACACTTATACAGTAACTGTGAGAAGAATAAAACCTCAATCATTTGGAAATCATAAATATTCCCAGAAATTTCTCCAAGTACTCACATATAGTTTGCTTTAGGGGACACACAATTTTAAATAGAAGTATTTAAGTCTTCCTTTTAACCAAATACTATAGATCATATTAAGGAACAATTATTATTATAGTAAAAAAAGATAAGGTAATGCTTCATATGTGAATACACATGTGTGTATTCACATATGAAGCTTTTGATGGTAAACTTGAAGAGATAACTAATGAAATATATGAAAATATTTTATTGAAAAGCATAGCTTCAATATCAGGATTCTTAAAGATTTTAACTTTTTAAAAACCTCTATAAAATATATCAAAATGATTAAAGTTGATCCCATTTATATTTATCTTAAATATTATTACATATTTCTAACTGATAGTTAAGCCTAGAAATATTTCCATTAAATAGTATAAAGATACAACTTTCAAAATGGAGAAAACTAAATGGGTAGATGACCCCAATAACTTCATTTTTTATCATTCATTGCATCCCCTACCTCCAGATGGTCTGTTTTGGTTTGAGACAGAAATTCAGGAGCAATGAACATGAATGAAAATATCTTTGTACTTCTAAAGAATTGTTCTTGTTAGGTGTCCTGGAGTTGGTATCCTACAAATAGCGACTCTATATACAACTGGTTAAACACAGTTGTCAATGCTTCTCTGCTATTTATAAGGTTTTCAATGGCTGATTTTTTGGGGGAGTGGGTTACTGGATCCTTCTCCCAAGCTTGCAGCACCTAATGCTCCCAGAGGGTCTTTCATCCAAGTACTAACTAGGCCTGGCCCTGCTTAGCTTCTGAGATCTGATGGGATCAGGTGCCACAGGGCTATGGCTGCAGGCCATTCTGAAGAATAGTGACTTAATACTATTTGAAAAGTTCTTTGTTGGCCATATGTTCATCATGTTTTATGCTCCAGATGGTAATTTCCTTGTTGATCCCTCACAATTACTATATCCCTCCTAACTTCCACTTTTATAATTTCCTAACACTGTAACAAATAAATCTAAATCTTCTCAGTGACTTTAATGAGTGCTATTTTTTCTAATAATTAATATAAATAGACCAGGCATACACATGTGATTTTAGTTTCTGAAAAAAGGACTCCTATATTTTCTAATTTATGCTCTATGCATTTTTATAGATGTGTGTGTCTGTATGTTTCTATGTGGCTGTGCTTGTGTTGTTTGCCATTAAATCGAGGATATTTGGAATTTTTGCAAATGAGCAATTACCATTGAGGCTTACATTTCTGAATTTATAGCTACAGATGGCTCTCAACAGATGCTTGTTAACCTGGAAGATTCTGCTTCATAGGTTTTCAAAGTTAAAAGTAAGGAAGCATTTCCTTTCTATGATGTGTACATAATAGACATATGTTTGCTTCTTAGAAATACACAAGTGACTAATATGTTAGACAAAATGTTGGAAACTTGCAGAGGAATATAAAAGTTTAGTTTATTTCAAAGAAAAACATTTCTAAGAATAGGAATTATATTTTGAGGTTTGTTAAATAATACTTCTTTCATTGGAATCTCATCTTCATCAGTCACTTTTATTCCCCTAGTATATACACAGTTGAATGAAGACAAACTGTAGTTTACAGTTATTTATGTTTAAAAAATACACTACAAACTGGGTATGATGACTCACGTTTGTAATCCCAGTGACGTGGGAGGTAGAGGCAGGAGGATTGCAGGTTTAAGGCCAGAAGCAGCCTGTGTAACTTAGCAAGACTTTGCATCAATTTTAAAAATAAATAAAAATGGGATGAAGGTGCAGTTCAGTGGCAGAGTGCTTGTAAGGTATATGCAAGAACCTGTGTTCAGCCTCAACTACTTCAAAAAGAAAAAAAGTATATCATAAAGGTAACAGGAAGACTCTCAAGATAAAATAATGAACCATAGTTACTGTATATCTCTAAAATGTGACATCCAAATTTAAAATATAGCAACTTTTAATCAACTCATTGTATTTAGACACTAGACAGAGTACTTTCTAAAAACATGTATGAAATATGTCTCAAAATTATATATTGTGAATTCATTTTTTGTAGACCTAACTACATAATGTTGCATTGTATGTGAAAACTATAATGTTAGTCAAGCCAGACCTTTTGCAGGTAGTTCACCAGGACAGGCTTAGAAAGGTGCATCCTTCAGGGTAGTTCTAAAGAGATTGATATCCATAGCTCTGTGTTGTCAGACATGTCTTCTAAATGGTACAACTACTATATTATCCAATGTCCTTGCTGCAGTATTGTACAAAACATAGTGCTCCAGGTTATGTTTAATGTGGTCTCACATACAGAATTTTAACCAGAACCAGCAAAATTTAAAGTAGTCATCCTTAACTACTCAGGATAGTCTAATAATTTATTTTTGACATCTTAATACTTATTCTTTTTGAAGGATTCTGCCAGAAATATGAAAAGTTAATATATTTGATCACTTATTTATCATTGCTTTTAAATATCTTATATAGACAGGAAAAGAGTCAGAAAATCTTGTCAAGTGAGTATATAATTTGCAAAACTATCCATATATAGCACAAGACCTCTTTAGTGCATCTGCCCCCAGATCTTATGTGGAACTTGGCTTTTCCACCTTCCTTAGTTATTTTCCTCTTTTTCTCTCCAATACAGTGAATGTTTGGAGTCTCCTCGGTGACACCCTCGGATCATTCAAACACCTTTATTTCAGGAAAGAATAAGTAAATGCTCTCCATCTTTCCCTTGTTTAACTGTGTCTTTGGGAAACATCCCATGAAACAATGTTATCCTAACACCCTTCTTTTATTAACACCCTAGAAGTTTCTGGTATCCTAAGAAGATTACTGTGCTGCTGCTACTATTGTTAGGTGCCTTTGAGCCAGGTCCAGCTCATAGTGACCCTATGTATAACAGAACACAACACTATCCAACACTGTGCCATGCCTGCCACTATGTCAGTGCTTCTCTGCTATTCATAGGGTTTTCAATGGCTGGTTGTTCTTTGCGGGGAATGGGATGCCAGGTCCTTCTACCAAGTCTATAGCACCTGGTATTCCCAGGCAGTCTCCCATCCAAGTACTAACCAGGCCTGACCTTGCTTAGCTTCTGAGATCTGATGGAATTGGATGCCAGGGTGGTATGGCTGCGGACCACTATGCTGCTACCATCCTATTACTGATAATACTATAGATAATCTTAATTACCCCTTTGGACAATCAATACAACCCTTTAATTCGTCTTTTTTTGTCATATTTTTATCTCAAATAATCCTGTTTCTTACTCTATATGTTCTGCCCATACTCAGAGTGCCAAGCTAGTGAGCTATGAAAACTTCAATAGCCATTTTTGATTCTTATATAATATCTTTCCTTCGAAGGAATTACTTATTTTTAGGACTGGCAGATCAAATCCAGATCAAATCCCACATACTACACGAGTGCTATACTACTGAGCTGTATGCCCAGATCTTTTTTTAATTTTTATTTTGAGACACGGTCTCTCTAAATTGTGCAGGCTGCCTCTGGCTTTGAACTCATGATCTTCCTGTCTTAGCCTCCCAAGTTGCATGGACTATAGGTGTGCACCATGGCACCCAGCTCAAGGAATTACTTTTGAATTATTAGCAAAATACAGTCAAAATATGTTGATATTTTATTGCAGCTGTGATATGTATCTAGTGAAGCTCTTATCTCTAGTGTCCAGACCACCTTCTTCATGTTCTGCTACTGTGCCCTGCTACTCACTTCACTTTAAACATTTATCTATTATTTTCAATTCTTTGAAATGGATCAAGGATTTCCATGCACAAAAAACCTGTTTCTTATCACAGACCATATAATATTTCCTCTTCCTAAAACATTTTGCTTCACTCTTCACTGACTTGTCAGCACAA
This sequence comes from Pedetes capensis, assembly GCA_007922755.1. Lineage (NCBI taxonomy): Eukaryota > Metazoa > Chordata > Mammalia > Rodentia > Pedetidae > Pedetes > Pedetes capensis. Next base: position 17,795 of record VMDO01006659.1, read on the forward strand.
GGACTGTAAGAATTTAAACACAGTACTCTAATCATAATTTAAAATCATTCCAGCTTGCTTGTGAAAGTTGTCACACATCTGTTCTTTAGACTGAAGATCACCAAATTCATTGGGGTATCCTTCATTAATCCTACATTACCTATCAGTGTTACTTATTTTTATCAGTAAACACAGTTCCTCGTATCCTTCAACACTTGTTATATACTTTCCTTCACACTTCCTAGATCTCTAATCTAACTTCCTTGTCTTTATTGAATGGCCTTGCTTCACTGCATAAGCAAAAATACCTCTTATTTTGCCACCAATGAATCTTCACTAACAACCACTGTTTATAATCACCCTCTCTTTCTTACTTTCCTCTGTAAAAATGGAGGAAGCTCTTGTTTTATGCTAAAAGTATGGTTTTCCATATACTTTCTGGATCTTTCATTTTCAGTATTGAAAGATAACACTCCATTTATTATTCAATCTTTCTCCCAAATACAAACATATCTTCATATTTTTGATGCTTCTCATACTCAACCATGCATTTAGCCATGCAATTTACACATCCACATGAAGTCAGGACAATAAATATAACCTTTATTTTGACTCTCCTAATCCTTTTCAGATCCTCATGTCTCCTAGTAGCAGCTGCTATAGCCTCTGTTCTCTTTTCAGGTCTTTTAGTTCTTTCCAATGAAACAAAACTTTTCTTGCTAAGGTTGTTAATGACTTAAAGTTGGCCTATCCAATGGGCATGCATTTATGACTTCACAGCTGTATTCAATATAACAGATGAGCTGAAACCTGCTTATGCCCTTGGTCTCCATGATACTGAAATAGAAATATTTCATGGGGACAAGAGATGATGCATTCTCAAGCCCTTATTCCTAAAGCCTTTTACCTATTCAATTTTTCTCCTCCCCTGTTAACAAGGTATTGAATGTTCTAAGGGCATTGGCTCATTCCTATCATCCCAGGGACTTAAGGACTGAGGCAGAAGGATTGCAAGTTTGAGGCCAGAGGCATCCTGCCCAAATTAGGGAGATTTTGTCTCAAAAAATAAAAAGAGGATTCAGGGTGCAGATCAGTGGTATAGCACTTTCCTAGAATGCACAAGACCTTGGGTTTAATCTCTCAGTATTGAAAAAGAAAGAGAAAGAAAGAAAGAGGAAAGAAAGAGAGAGAGAGAAAGGAAGGAAAGAAGGAAGGAAGGAAGGAAGGAAGGAAGGAAGGAAGGAAGGGAGAGAGAAAGGAAGGAAAGAAAAAAGGAAGGAAGAAAGGAGGAAAGGAAGGAAGTAAAGAAGGAAGGAAGAAAAAGAAAGAAAGAAGAAAAGAAAGAAAAGAAAAAAATGTGTGGAATGTGTCTGTCCATTATTCCCTTACCTTATCACAAGGAGAAAGACTATCAGCTAGAGAATAATGAAAGATTGTCTCCAGAGACAAATTGCCCATTGATCTGTATTTTATGTGGGAAAGTCCCTTTAAACCACGAAGAAAAAATTAAAAACAAAAACAAAAACAGAAAAAGAAAATACAGCATCCTTCTGACTGCCAAGCCCTAGGCCTCTCCAAAACCCCAATAAATTTACTGCTGTATTCTCTGTTGGCACACAGCCTAAATTTCTCAAAACCACTACTGTTTTCCTTAATGCTTTTTTCTACTAATTAAAATTTTGCAAATTCAAGGTCAGAGGCAGACTCCATGACTTAGCAAGACCCTGAGACCTTGTCTTAAAGATAAGAAAGAGCTGGGGTACAGCTGAGTGGAAGAGTGCTTGCAAAGCGGGCATGAGGTCCTGGGTTCAACCCCTAGTACTGGAACAAAACAAAACAAAACAAAACAACAAACCATCCCCTTTGCCTGAGAGTTGTACTCAGTCTCAGGTTTTATTTTTATAACAACTAGGATAAGTTCCCTTGCATCTAGTATCAATTTGTGTCATTACCTTTCGTTGAGTAGGGTCCCTCTCATAGTGACTCTATGTATAACGGAATGAAACATTCCCAGAATCTGTGCCAGGCACATGATCTTATTTATGTTTAAGCCCATTGTTGCAGACACTGTGTCAATCCATCTAGTTGACAGTTTTTCTTTTTCTTGTAGATATGCTACTCTCACAAACATGATGTCCTTCTCCAGGGATTGGTCCCTCCTGACTACATGTCCAAACTAGATAAGATGCAGTCTAGCCATCCTTGCTTCCAGGAGCACTCTGATTCTACTTCCTCTAGGACAGATCTGTTGGTTCTTTTAGTAGTCCATGGTATATTCAATATTCATCTCCAGCACCATATTAGAAAGCATCAATTCTTCTCCTGTCTCCCTTATTCAATGTTCAGCTTTCACAACCATATGATGCCACTGAAAATACCATGGCATGAGTCAGGTGCACCTTCATCTTCAATGTGACATATTTACTTTTCAACACTTTAAAGAGGTCTTTTCAGCATATTTCCCCAACACAATGCTTCTTTTGATTATTTGACTGCTGCTTCTATGGGTGTTGATGGTAGAACCAAGTAAAGCAAAATTTTTAACAACCTCAATCCTGTATCCATTTAGCATGAGTTTCTTATTGATCTAATTGTAAGGATTTTTGTTTTATTGATGTTGAGGCACAATCTATACTGAAGGCTGTGTTCTTTGAACTTAATCAGTAAATATTTCAAATTCTCTTCACTTTCAGCAAGCATAGTTGTGTCATCTGCATAATGCAGGTTGTTACTGAGTCTTCCTCCAATTATGATACTGAGGTCTTCTTCATAAAGTCCAGCTTCTCAGATTATTTGCTTGGAATAGAGACTGAAGAGGTGTGGTGAAAGGACATAGCCCTAATGCACCTGTTTCTTGACTTTAAACCAAGCAGTGCTTCCTTGTCCTGTTCGAATGACTGCCTTCTGGTCCATGTACAGATTCCTTATGAGTACAATTAAGTCTGGTCCATGTACAGATTCCTTATGAGTACAATTAAGTGTTTTGGTATTCCCATTCTTTGCAGTGTTATTCATAATTTATTATGATCCACACAGTCAAATGCCTTTGCATGGTCAAAGAAACATCGCTGGACATCTTTGTGGTATTCTCTGCTTTTGGCTAATATCCATATGGCATCAGCAATGATTTCCCTGGTTCCACACCCTAATCTGAATCCAGCTTGATTTTCTGGCAGTTCCCCATCTATATACTGCTACAGTTGCTTTTGAATGATATATAGCAAAAAAATTTGCTTGTGTGCAATTTTAATGATACTGTTTAATAGCTTCCACATTCAGTTGGATCTCATTTCTTAGGAATAGACACAAGTATGAATCTCTTCTAGTCAGTTGGCCAGGTCATTGCTTTCCAAACCTCTTAGTATAAATAAATTAGCACCTCCAGTGGTGCATCTGTTTGTTGAAAAATCTCTACTGATATTCCATCAATTCCTGGAGACTGTGTTTCACCAATTCCTTCGAGGCTGCTTCCACTTCTTTTTTCAGTACCTTTGGTTCCTGATCATGTGTAATCTCTTGAAATGGTTGGTTATCCACCAATTCTTTGTGATATAATGATTCTGTATTCCTTCTATGTTCTTCTGATGTTTCCTGTGTCATTTAATATTTTTCCTGTAGAATCCTTCACTATTGTCACTTGAGGCTCGAATTTTTTCTTCAATTACTCAAGCTTGAGAAAACAAAACAATAGTTTCTATCTCCAGGTCTTTGCACATGTCATTATAATATTTGATTTTGTCTTCTTGAGATGCCTTTTGAAATTTTCTGTTAGTTACTTAATTTCATCATGTTTTCCTTTCACTGTAGCTACTCTCTATTCAAGGGAAAGTTTGGAGTCTATTTTAACATGTAATTTGGCCTTTTCTTTTTTCCCTATCTTTTTATAACTTTTTTCTTCTTCATGAATGATATCTTTGATGTCATGCCATAACTCATCTTCTATCATTAATCTCTAATAAATTATACCTGTTTTGAGGAGGTCTCTGAACTCAGATGGTATATACTAAGGTCATACCTTGGCTCTTTGGCTCTTGGCTAATTTTCCTCAGTTTCAGTTTGCAGCTGCATATGACCAGTTGATGGCCTGGTTGTCATTGAGTTTTCAATGGCTGATAGTTTGGGGATTGTTTTCAGGAGTGTGCTGCCACATCCTTCTCCCATTTTTACAGTCCTGAGGATTGAACCCAGGTCCTCAGAAAGTGAAGAGTAGCACTCTACCAACTGAGCTATATCTCAGTCTATCCAGTTTCAATACCACTCTCCATTTCCCCTCAGTCCTCTTAGCTTACTATCTCTAGGTAAATTCATCTATGCCCATAACTTGAAATTTTGTTAAGGAATTAATACTATCCACTTTTATATGCCTAATAAAATTCTACTTCCAAGTTCTAGATCTCTCTATGTAATTGCCTACCTACTCAATATATCTTTGAGCATATTTCACAAGCATCTATATGAAAAGAACATTGAATGTCTCAATCTGCCCCTCCTTGAGCAATTCCTTTCTCTTTAAGTGATATATTTACTAATCCAGCTGCTCTTAATTCATAACAGTGCAACCACTTTGATATCTCCAGTACATTATAAAGGCCTATCAATTTCACTTCTAAAAGCCATGCCAAACTCTTAAGACAGTCATCATCATCTCTCAACTATACTATGGAAAAAGCCTTTCATTCTTCCTTGCATATATTCTCTCTTCCACTCCATTTCCATACAAAAGCCAGGATGATTTTATTTCAATGCATGTATAATCACATTACATCCTTTCTTAAGAAACTTCAGTGTCTGGCCATTGACTTTAGGACAAAATCTAAGATTCTTAACATGTTCTATAACATTTAGCATGACTTGAACTCAGCTTAACAAAGCCCCATCCTTTTTCATTGTACTCCAGGCACTAAAGTCCCCTTTTAGTTTCTCAAATATGTGAAAGCTCTTTTTCTCTGTAAGGGTCATAACACGCTGTTCTCTCTTTTTGAACATTCTCTTCCCCAAAATCCATATAATTGTGACTTATGCTTCCAATGTCAACTTAGGCATCATATCCTTAGAGAAGACTATCCTGATATCTCACCATAAATGAAACTTCTCTAATAATATCCTCCAAATATATTCAAAGCATTTTAAATACTGTACATTTATGTGATAATAACTGTACATTTATTTATGTGATTATTTCTTTAGTACTTGCCTTTTCATATATCTCAGAGCATGGACAATATCTTTTTCTTCTTGCTGTTCATCATTAATATCCCAATGTCTAAGTATAGTAGGTGCCAGGCTATCTCATATCATTGTACAGGTTATTCAGTGCACACGGACATCTCTTCATGGAGGTAAATGATGATTTGATTCCAGCGTGTGTAATTCTTGCTAAGCAAGCTCCCTGGGACAGAACGATGACCTTCTGGAGCTCCATCATTAACCTAACTTGCACAAAAGTATCATATGGGCTAAGGCTGGCCCTGATAGGTACCCCACAAATAGTAGTTGATACAAAGAAATAAATATTGGTGGAGCTTCTAAAAATGGCTGCATTCTAACATAGATCATGAAAACTTCTTTTAGCAACAACTACTCCAGTGGTTGGCTGAAGATGAGCAAATAATTGCAGTTACATCTACATGGTCAGTCATGTTCTAGAACTATTTTCTGCTTAATTATAGGAGTGTCCATAACAATATACAAAGTTTAATTATTTGAGGATTCATTTCTATGTGTCAAAGCTTTTGAAGAGGAGTAGATTTCACTAAACATGGTGTTCATAAAAGTTAATTATCCATTTGACATATTATGCCATTTACTCAAGTTATCTATTTGACAAAAATTGGACTTTATAAATTCTACTGTATAAATGAGCTCTGTTTAACTTTGCCACTTGGTATGGGCATCCATCCCATAAAATTCTGTTCATGATCATAAGTATAAGAGAAAGTGTCTGAGAAGATCAGTGACCATAAATTAAAATTTTTGCTTACAAAAATATGTAGTTTATAACATATTCCTCACTACTACATTAGTAGCACAATTATATTTAAATAAATGGGATTTAGCTCAGTAGAGTGCTGCTCTGCAGTCTCTGAGGTCCCTAGTTCAATTCCCAGCACTGCATAAATGGGATAAGGATGTGGCAATCCACTCCCAAGGCAATCCCAAAACTATCAGCCATTGAAAACCCTGTGAGGGTTGCTATGAGTCCGACAGGACTCAAGGGCACCTAACTGCAACAGCAACAGCACAAGGACCATAGTACATCACGACTTATTATGACGCAAATCTATGATTTGGGGTGGAAATGTTAGGGAAGATTTTGTTAGTGTTCTTGCTTTTTTTTAATGTGAATTCATTCTGAGTTTTCAGGGGAAAATATATACTGCAGGAAGGCAGCTTGGCACAAAAGGAAGGAATTTGATTAATTTAAATTATATTTTAAAGCTATTTTTTGAATTTTTTGGTAGAGTTTTTTTTTTAAAGAAAGGAACTTTTTCATAACATAAAGCATGCTTACTAGCATGGTCGAAGGGAAGAAAAGGGGCTAGAATTTTACTTTTGTAGTCATAAATCAGAAGAACATGTTGCCACATAGAGATATCAAAATATTTGATAGTTATATGTCTTAGCAACAGATTTTTAATTGCTTAGGAAAGTGAACCTAGAGAGGCCCATCTGTTGGTGCTGATTACTTTCTCAGCATAACCATGCACCTGAAGTGAATCAAATCTGGCCAACAGCACATTGAGGTCAATTTTCTATGAACTTCAGTTTTTCCTGGATGAAGCTGAGCTTGCCACAAAAGGCCAAGATCATTCCTCCATCTGTTTCTGGTGAAAGTTTGCTGTTCACTGTGGTTGGGACACAACATGAATCATTTACTAGCAAAACATCACACTGCAAAGGCCACAATATGCTCAATTAATTTAATGTACCTGAGGAGAGGAGCTAGCAAACAGAGCTTTCTGCCTGGTACCATGTTGATCTAACATTCTAATCACATAAAACATTTAAAATCTTAGGACCTGTCTTTTGCAGAAATTGAAACAGTTACAATGATGAGCTAGATTTAGAAAGCTTTTAGAAAACAATCTTCTTAATAATGAAATGTAGGTTCATCATACAAAAGAATCAGAATATTGCTTTATGAATTTATAAATAGTGTTCATAGTAATAAAATGCATTTTGAACACAAAGTATTTTTATGATAATTGCACTTAATAACTATGAGAATGGACATACTATTATAAATTGACTATAAGAAAACAAGGCTCTTAGAAGTAAATTGCTTTTATAAAATGATTTTCTAATCTTGTTTTCATATATAGGTTATAATAATTTTAAAATACTGTTCTTAAGCACATCATGCCATTTATTAATAAATCGGTACCTATTAATGAGTTCTCTCTCCCAAATTAAAGAATTAGATTCAGGAAGTCAAAAGAAAAGAGTATAAAAAAGACAAAATATTTAGAGAAATATTGTATAGATGTAGAGACCATAGTTCAAAATGGATCATATTCTGCAATGTCACTAATATTTCTAGCTGTTGGTAAACTTAGGCTGCATTACACCTTATGAGACTTAATATAATTTCCTGGGGCTGGGATTTAGCTCAGTTGGTAGAGTGCTGCGCTGCAGTCTCTGAGGTCCCAAGTTCAATTCCCAGCATCGCAAAAATGGGAGAAGGGCCTGGCAATCCACTCCCAAGGCAATCCCGAGACGTCAGCCATTGAAAACCCTATAAGGGTCGCTATGAGTCGGATACCGACTTGACGGCACCTAACAACAACAACAATAATTTCCTAGCTTGCTGTAAGTAGCAGTGAGAATAGCTATTTGTTATTTTTTAATTCTTCCAAATTGAAATTTAGCTGTGATAAGTTTTAATTGTTAGAATAGAATTGACAGGTTGTCTAATCTCAGATCATGATCTTTAGTGCTACCTAGAATAGTTTCCCTGACCTCTTTTATAACTGTGGTTCCTCCCCTCCGAAAAATCACATACATATGGCTTTCTTTAGAGATACTTCAATGACTGAGTCATATGACTCTCTCCTCTCAACCCCTCACCTTTTCCCTCTCCTTATTCCTCTATCCCAGAGTATCTTTTCATTTTTACTGTGTTTCCATCATGAATTAAGGGGTCATGTCTCTTCAATCAGATAATATCTTCCTGTAATTGTTAGTTGCCCTTGAGCCAGTGTCCAACTCATAGTGACCATATGTATAACAGACGAAACACTAGTGTCATGCTTCTCTGCTATTCACAGGGTTTTCAATGGCTGATTGTTTTTGGGAAGTGGGTTGCTAGGTCCTTCTCCCAAGCCCACAGCTTGGGAGTTCCCAGGTGTCATCCCATCCAACTACTAACCAGGCCAGACGCTGCTTAGATTTCAAGATCTGACTGGAGCGGATGCCACAGTAATGTGGCTGCAGGCAATATTTTCCTAAAAGTCACAGGTAATTCCATTCCTCTAACTTCCATATCTTTTATCAATTAATAACTAAGCAGAGTTATGTAAAGATAAGAGGAAAATCATTATCTCATTAATATGCTTATGTGTATATATTTAAAGTCAAATTAATATGCCTGGGAAGAAATGATATTTAATCTAAATGCTCTACAGTTTCCTACAGAAAACCTTTTCAGGTAAGAATCAAACAATGTTTAAAGCCATAAAATTTTAAGATGATAATTTTACTACCAGATATTTTAAGAATCAAACAATCTTTTTAAATCTCTAAGTACACTTAACTTTTCAAAAATATATGTTCATTTTTCTACATGGGGGATTTATAAATTTCGTTTTAAAAGTGTATTAGGTAAGAACAAAGAGAAATAGAAAGGAAAAGAGGTTAAAAATTGACAGATGTGGGCAAGATCCTGTTAATATTTTATTCAACAAAACTTGAACAAAAATAAGTGAATAAGAACATATCTCAATAATCTAAACTCTGATTTCATGGGTCATGTTAATTTACTTGTTTGGTAGAATTCCATAACAAACAAAAGTGATTATTGAGTATTATTTGAAAATAAAAAATAGATTGAAAAATCCATCCTGTGAATAGTAACTAATATTGGTTAACACTTAAAAATGCTAATATTTTGCTTAACAGCATTAAAATCTGATAGATTGTAGATATAAATGATTATGTGTTATCTTAGTCTGTTCAGGGATCTATAACAAAATGTCATAAACAGTGTACATTATGTTATTGTTGTTGTTAGGTGCCGTCGAGTCGGTATCCGACTCATAGCGACCCTCTGTACAACAGGGGAAACACTATTGTCAGTGCTGCTCTGCTGTTCATAGGGTTTTCAATGGCAGGTTGATTTTTGGGAGGGGGTTGCCAGGTCCTTCTCCCAGTGTACATTATAAGTGATAAAAAATTATTTCTAAAAGTTCAGGAGGCTAGAAAGTCCAAGACTAACACATAAGCAGAGTTGGTGTCTGGCAAGTTTCTATTTCCTGATTTATAGATATACCTTTTCACTGTGTCCTCACATAGTGGAAAGGACAAACAAGCTCCATTGGGTCTATTTTATAAGGATACCTACCCCTCATGACCTAATTACTTCTTCCAATGTCCCATCTCCTAAGATTATCACTTTGGGGATTATAACTTCAACACATGAATTTTAGGGGCACACAAACAATCTGACCATGAATATGCTCAGAATGTCCTCAGAATCATGTTGAACATCTACTGGCTTAGAGATCAGAATTTTTAAACACTTCTTCTGAATGTTCCAGTTTCGGATTACTCCACAAAGGATATGATACTTGATATTATTTGCACATTATGAATGGTACTTGCACAAACCTGTCCTCTTAGTATGTTTTATATGGAACTATACTTGCCAATTTTCAGTATTGAATATATGAAAAATGTATATTTGTTTTATGTACTTGACTTTAAAATGCATCAGAAGTTTCCCTTAGAGAAAAACAATACACAAATGAGCAAGTTATTATTCAAAAGATAGCACTAAATGCAGTCAGGGCTGACTCCCTTTACAGGGTTTCATTTTAGCTATAACAAATAAATGACCCTTCATCCCAGTGATTTTTTTCATGTAAAATAAATATGATTTTTATTTAACATTCAAGAAACAATGAATAGCTTCCTAATGGTACCAAAGTACTCTGGAATGAAAACAGACAAAAACAAAAACAAAAAACCCTACAAAACAAAAAGCCCACAACATAGTTGCTTAGTGGTAGATAATAAAGAAGTGATCTCATAACATTAGACTCAATCTTCTTTAGAATCTCCATGTTCATGTTAGTTGGCAGCCTTGGTCTCTTTTTGGCAAAGCTGCCTCATAAGGTCAAGAGGTTTAGTGGTGGAATATTGTACTTTGATGAGTCTGCAAGCATTGGTTGTTGATTATGTTTAATTCCTGGGTCATGCACTATTCTCAAGAGCTTTTTTTTTGTCAGAATTCATTACATCTGAATTCAGTTACTGTGAATGTGTGACCATAAGTTTTATACGGAATAAGTTTATTAAACTCACAATGGATCAACTTCTACTGTCTCTGGGGATAATATCTAGCCATCAACAGCCCCATGAAAAACCAGCATAGCAATTTACACAAAACAAAGTGTAAATACATTATTATGAGGTAAAGCTTAATAATAGTTTTTTAAATGTAAAATGATGTTAAATTCACCATGAAGTTTTATTCAGCCATAAAGAAGGACAAAATTATGGCATTTGCTGGAAAATGGATGGAACTAGAGAACATCATTTTAAGCAAATTAAGCCAGACCCAGAAAGATAAACACCTCATGTTTTCTCTTATGTGTGTATATTAGATTTTAATATATATTCATTATTAAAACGTGTTATTGTTGTTGTTGTTAAGTGCTGTTGAGTGCAACTCATAGTGACCCTCATAGGGTTTTCAATGGCTGATTACTTAGGAATTGCTTCAGGAGTTGGATTGCCATGTCCTTCTCCCATTTTGCAGTGCTGTATGTACTGCACTAATAATATTTATATTAGAAAAAAATTATATTTAAAGTATAAACATATTTAATATACAAAATCTTACAAGTTTCTTAATCTCTCTCTCCAATGAATCAGGTTTGGCTCATCCCAAAGTATAGCAGAACCTGAGATTACAGCAACAAAGGGGTTCAGAAAAGTGAGAACAAACCTTAAGTGGAAGCAGAAAATGCATGAAAGGTTTATATGATTAATGAATAAGAGATGAAATGTAGGATCAATATTGGAAAATATGTGAAAATGAAGATAAAAGTACTATCTTCTCAGGAAAATGACTCTATTGGACTGCTCACATAGGAAATATAATAAAAATTGGCCTCTAGAGTTGGAAAATGTGATTTCTAATTGTGGCATTTTACTTTGTGATTGAGTAAGATGAATATCACTTTCCTAAGTGTTGATATCCTTATATCTGAAATATAGTTATTAACAGTAGTTCCCTTATTAGATTATTGAGAAGATTATAGGAGATAAACACATACAGAGAGAGAGAGAGAGAGAGTGTGTAGAGAAAGAGAGAGAGTAGAGAAAGAGAGAGAGTAGGTATTAAGACTAGAATGATGAACTAAGGCTTGATTTGAACCATAAAAATCAACCTAGAGTTGTGTTTATCTCCTCCATATCTCCTCCAGGCTTTGATGTGTTACCAAAGGTATTCAAAGTGTGTATAAATGAAAGATAGAGAGGTAATAGTTGTAGGTAAGGAAGTCAAGTGTATGGGAATTTAGAATTTGTCTGCCTTTGAAGTAATTGGTACACATAAAAGCCAGTACAATTGAAAAGCTAATTGCATGATTAGGTATAGAAAACCGACAAAATGGAAGGGAACTTAATGTTCTTATTCTTGGGTGGAGATCCAATAGTATTAAGAAATGCATACACTTGTAACTGTGAAGCATTTATATTTAAAAAGGCATTGTAAATTATCTTCCATAACTCTTAAAGGTTAAAAAGAAACCCTTCCTTTTGTGTTCACATCCTTTGTTTCACTGATGTGCTCATGTACCCACAAACACACCCTCATTCAAACCATCACTTCTCTCCCCAATGCAGTTGTTGTTGTTGTTAGGTGCCATGAGTCATGTCTGACTCATAGGGACCCTCATAGGGTTTTCAATGGCTGATTGTTTCAGGATTGCCTCGGAGTGGATTGCCAGGTCCTTCTCCCATTTTGCAGTGGTGGAAATCAAACCCAGGATCTCAGAGACTACAGAGTGGCACTCTACCAACTGAGCTAAACCCCAGCCCTCCCTAATGCAGAGCATGTGCCTTTTATCACTTGATGCACTAATTTTAATTGTATAAGTTTATTAGTTCTGTATTTTTTCAAAAATTAAAAAAAAATTGAGACTGACATATCAATTCCTATTTTAAAAATAAGGAGGAACTGTATATGAATTGAACAGCTAACAAAGGTTATTTCCTGCTCTGATTTAGAAAAGAATGTAAGTTTCTAATACTTGTCTATTTATTTCATACCCAGACTCATATCAAAGTTTCAGTTTTCATAATTTAAATGAGCCTCATATTACTGAAGTCAGTAGACTCTAGTTTCTTTAACTGGTTAATTTGAAGATATTTGACCTTTTAGATTATACACAGAATTCTGCAAAATTAGTTCACGTCTAGATCACATTGAGAAATTCCTCCAACTACAAAAAGGACGCAACCTCCTGATGCCTAGGAACAAGTGGATTGACCTTCCCACCCACCATTGGGCCCAGGAAGCAGCTGGACAGTCTGCCCTGGACAGATCACCTACACAGACCTCAGGTATTGTCAGGTACACTGTCCCACTACCTTGTGTGCTGTGCTGCACCTCATTGAAGCCACTGGGGTAGCCCTGCTCCCACAAAATTCATGGAAACTGAGAGACATCCTGCATTCACAGCTGGGTCCACCATCCATCCCAAGAACTGCCAGCAAACCCACCTTAAAGAGGGTTGTATTCTAGACAGCAATGCATTCCCACAACCCCTGCGGGCTATGCCACTGAGTTACCTTCAGACATCAGCTTGATTACAGCTGAAAAGTCTACAGGGACAATATACTAATACTGTAGGAAAAAAGCATAGTCCTGGCATTAAAACAGGCATATAGACCAGTGGAACAACAGAGAATACAAAAATACATCTCCCTATTTATAGCTAGCTGATTTGCAACAACAGCAGCAAGAATAGACATTTTTGCTGGAAGGCTCTTCAGTAAATGGGATTAGGAAAACTGGATATCCTCATGTAGAAGAAAGAAACCAGACCCTTATCTCTACGCACATACAAATACCAACTCAAAATGAATTGAAAACTTCAATGTAAGACTACAAATTATGAAACTACTAGAAGTAAACATAGGAGAAATGCTTAGGGAAATTGGTCTGGAGAAAGAAATTTTGGATATGATCACAAAAGCACTGGCAATAAAACCAAAAATTGATAAATGGGATTAAGTCACTTCAAATTAAAAAGCTTCTTACAGCAAACAGCAACCAACAGAGTGAACAGACAACCTATAGAATGGAAGAAAGTATGTGTAATCTATGCATCCAACAAGGGATTAATTTCATATTGTATAGGGAACTGAAGAAATAAAATGAAATAATAACACTCTAATTAAAAAATGGTTACATGACCTGAATAGACATTTTTCAGAAGATAATATATAAACACTCAAAACTGCAATGATATCATCTCACCACATTTAAAATGGGTACTAACAAAGAAGTACAAACTATCAAATGCTTGTGAGAATGTGGAGAAGAGGATAGCTCATACATAGTTGGGGGAAATATAAAAATGGCTACTACAGCCATCCTGGAAAACAGTATGGCAGTTTCTGAAAAATCTGAAATTAGAACAACCATATATCGTCTAGCTATGTCATTACTAGGTATTTATCCAAAAGAATTGAAATTGGTATGTCAAAGAGATATTTACACTTGCATATTTTTATGTAACTATTTCATATAGTCAAGAGGTGAAATGAACCAAGGTAGCTATCTGTGAATAAATGAATAATACACACACACACACACACACACATCACCCACATGGCTGTCACCGTGTTGAGCTGTGGGGGTTTGTATGTTACTGTGATGCCAAAGCTATGCCACTGGTATTTCAGATAGCAGCAGGGCCACCCTTGGTGGACAGGTTTCAGCTAATCTTCCAGAGAAAGACAGTCTAGGGAGAAGGACCTGGTAGCTCACTCCTGAAACAATTCGGAAGCTAAAAATTAATTATCTCAAAGCAAAGACTAGAATAGTGTTGCTAGAATCTGGAAAGAGTATGTGGGGGCAGGGAAGGGATGGGTTGAGGAAAGCTAAAAGAGTAAGAATAATGTCTAATGTCCTATAGTGCAGTAGGATAACTATGGCTAACATCATTTAATCTGCAGCCATTTCACCCTGGCATGTGATCCTGCCTGATCTGGGAAGCTAAGCAGGGTTGGCCTGGTTAGTTCTTGGGCGGGAGACCACCTGGGAACAGTAGGTGTTGCAGGCTAGGGAAAAGAACCTGGCAACCCATTCTCAAAACAATCCAACACTGAAAATACTATGAATAACAGAGAAGCACTGACATAGTGCCAGGCCTGGCACAGTGTCAGAGAGTGTTTCCTTCTGTTGTAGATAGGGTCACTAGGATTAGGAGTGGACTCCACAGCACCTAACAGCAATATCCACAACACCATTTCAGTGAATATTTCAAAATAGCTAGAAAGGAGGATTTTGAGTGTTCCTAAAACAAATGTGGGCTGGGATTTAGCTCAGTTGGTAGAGAGCTGCGCTGCAGTCTCTGAGGTCCCAAGTTCAATTCCCAGCACTGCAAAAATGGGAGAAGGACCTGGCAATCCACTCCCAAGGCAATCCCGAAACAGTCAGCCATTGAAAACCCTATGAGGGTCGCTATGAGTCGGATACTGACTCGACGGCACCTAACAACAACAACAACAACAAAACAAATGTACTAGTTACTTTTCTCATTGCTGTAATCAAATACATTTCAGAGGTGGCAGTTGTCATTGTGGTGGGTGAGGTGGAGCAGAGCGGTTCTTATCATGGGGGCCAGGAAGCCAAGATAGAGGATATAGGAAGCGGTCAAGATATATCCCCAGGGACACAGTCCTAGTGTTCTTTCTTCTCCTAGATTGTGAGAACCTCATTATTTAGGTTGATTATAACTTTGTACTCCTGCAAAAGCAAAATGGCAAGTGCAAGTTGTGAAAGAATCCAGTCTTTGAAATCACTATGCCACAGAATAAGAAACCCAGTGATGGTGCAAAGGATTGAATTGTTTTTCTTTAGGTTACCAAATAGTGAGCCAGCTGCATTTTGTACAGAGTAGTGATTACTGAAGCTTCGGCAACTGGAAAAACCCAACCTGCAGTGATATAGGGGTGTTACCATGAGAATATCAGCTGCTGCAGATCCCTGATAAAGATGATTACATATTTTGCAATGTTATGTTTATGAAATAGATTCTAAAAACATTGGCAAATATCTGCTTTAAAGGCAAAAAATATTCTGAATCCTCCCAAATAAAATGGATTATGATTGGCTGGTCAAATTATGGCTTTTCCAATTCAATTCAATGTGGTTTGTAAAATGAAGCCAAATGATGTACTATGCAGATTATTACGAATTACGTAGACCCACAGGAATATTCAAATCAGTCTTTGAATGTCTTGATCCGACTTGGTATTTTGGGTGATGTGGGTTATTTTGTTATTTAACTTTGCATTCCTGTCCATTTACATTTCATTTTATTGATGTTCATTAGTCTAATGTTTTTGTCTATTTCCCCTTTTTCTAGCTACCTCAAAGTTAAATTTGATTTGTAATTGTTTTAACTAACTTAATTAATTTAGATTGATGTTATAACTATGTTCTTTCTTCTTACTTACCATGTAATTCTGTACTTAATTTCTAAAATGTCTCTAATTATTTGTAATAAGGCATTTTTATAAGTTATTGCTTTCTCTAGCAGAGTGATTATATGAAATTCTCAGAACTGTGCTATCTTCCCATCATATATTTTTAATTGCCTTATATATGAAAGCAGAGATATATGAGTAATAAAGAGCAACAACATTGAATTTAAAGGAAAACATAGCAGATCAAAGATAAAAATATTTAAATGTCATGTAGTGAGTACCAGCTTGGTATGTTCTAGCAATCTACAAAGGCCACTGTGACTAGACCTTATTGGGCAGGTGGAGGTCACATAATAAGTTTGGAAAGAGACTTGGGAGAGTTAATGTAGGACCATAGAAGTATTGGTAATTTGAGTTTTAGTCTTAGATTAGCCATTGCTCACCATTTGTATGCTTGAAGATTTTGAAATACACTCCCTTTAAAGGAAAAAGTTATATAAAATAGTTATTTTTATTGATTGATGAAAATTAAATTTCTAACAAATGCTTACACTTTTCAAATGTAAATCTCTTTAAAAATTTGGCAAACATATGTGTACAGAATTCTAGATCATAGATTGAATAACACATGGCTAGTGTGGTGAAATACTGCAGCCACAGTCAGTACATTATGTTCACATACACTCAGTCATGTTAATGTTAGCTGTAATTAATATAAACACAAGCCCAATATTAAGTTTTCCTTTTCTTAGTATATAATTGTTCATATAAGAAATTGTTGAGGGTATATGATGAAAGGTAGTCAATCTGTAGCACTGCTTTACTCCAACCTGTTCTCAGGAACATGTCATGTCATCCAGGTAAATTTGAAAAATTTGTAAAGGATATTCTTTCCTAGGGTCAGATTCTGTACTTTTAAGATTACATTGTGTTCCCCTCATGTGAAGCAACTATCCTATTTTCACCATAAAGATATTTTCACCTACATTTTTCAAAAGATGTTTCCAAGACTCAGTTTTTAAAACCTTTCGGTTGTCATTCTGATTATTCAGAATCATTGCATTTTTTTTTTACTGTGAAAATACTATCCTTTGCTATTGAACTTTCTTAAAATTTGCTTATGTGGTATATACTTATATATATGTAGATGTACACACACACGGTGTTCAACAAGTACTTAATATTGTTGAAGCATTCTTTTCAATTACTTTTCTTCTCAATTATACACTCTGAGTTTGGGTGTTAGTTCTCTTGTAAATACTTTGAAGATGGTTAGCACAAAGGTTTTCATTCATAAATCCAACAAGTCTTATCCCAATTTGTTAAGTCACAATGAGTAATCTCACAAAATCATTATATTTCTTTATCCTTGATTATTTCCATATTTAAAATTACCTAGGCTTTCAGCAGGTACATGTTTGCAGGAAAAGAAACCAGGAACAAGGTCAAGTTTTATCTTTAGACTATATTCAGCCAAAATGAGTTTATAAAATACAGTACTCTGGGGAACAGATATATGGTGTTCTGAAGACACTCAGAAACTTAGTACACTCTTAATCTCATGCATAATACCAGGAAAGCAAAAAAAGTCTTATTTGTTGCTGTTAGGTGCCGTAGAGTCAGTGTCCAACTCATAGTAACCCTTTGTAAAACAGGTGAAACACTATTGTCAGGACTTTTCTGCTGTTCATATGGTTTTCATTGGCAGATTGTTCTTTGGGAGTGGACTGCTGGGTCCTTCTACCAAGCCTACAGCACATAATGTTCCCAGATGGTCTCCCATACCAGGTCAGACCCTTCTTAGCTTCTGAGATCTGACACTACAATGGTGCAACTGCAGGCCTAAAGTCTTGTTTATTTTAATCAATAAGCATTTATATAGACACATCTTAGAGATAATGCAGATTCAGTTTCCAGACCATGCACTAAAGCTGATAGTGCAACAGTGAGTCACATAAGTTTTCTAGTTTCCTAGTGCACAAAAAGTCCTGTTTATGCTAAACTGAATTTATTAAAAGTGCAACATCATTATCTCTATATAAATACATAAATTATTTATGAATATATTAATTAAAATAATTTATTGCTAAAATGCTGTATCTGAGCTGTTGGAAAAATGATAGACTTGCTTAAAGCAGGGTTGCCACAAACCTACAATTTATAAAAAACACAATATTTGCAAAGTGTAATAAGCACAATAAAACAAGTCATACCTGCATAGCATTTACGACACGGACATTAGCAGCACTATTTTGTCCACATTTTAAGTGAAAATACTGAATGAACCTAAGAGAGGTAAGCAATTTTCTCAAGATTACACAATTAGTAAGTAGGAAGTATAGGATTCAAGTCTGGGAAAGATCCCTCCAGAATTTATGCTCTCATCTGCTGTGCTAGTCTCACTCAATCTTGCGTTAAGAGTCTGTCTTCAAGTTTTGCATTCATTCGCTAGATGGAATATTTAATGAATAACAGCAAGAAACTGAATCAAGAAGTAAGACCACAAGAAGTCAAAGTATGAGCTGACTGAAGTTTATCTGGCAAGAGGTCTTGTTGGTTTGCTTTCTATCACGTATCATTGACACTTAGGTTTAAAAAGAAAGGACTGACTAACAGAGAAAAGTAACCATAAATGTTCTGTATTTATCAAAGCTTAAAAGAAGTGATAGAGTTCAATGGTAGAGTACTTGCCTAGCCTGTGCAAGGCCTTGGGTGCCATTCCCAGCACCACATTAAAAAATAGATTAGATATAAGCCCGGCGCAGTGGCGCATGCCTGCAATCCCAGTGACTTGGGAGGTAGAGTCAGGAGGATCACAAGTTCAAGACCAGAGGCAGTCTGCATAATTTAGTAAGACCTTGTCTCAAAAAAGTAAAAAAAAAAAAAAAAAAAAAAAAAAAAGGGCGGGAAGGGGCAGACAAGTGGCCCAGCACTTGCAAAGGATGAAAGCGCAAGGCTCGGAGTTCAACCCCTAGTACTGCAAAAAAAAAAAAAAAAAAAAAAAGAAAAGAAAAAAATAGATTAGATTAGATACAGATACAGGTATAGATAGATACATGATTTAAAGCTGGGTGTGGTAGGGCACACCTGCAAACCTAGCACTTGTCAGGCTGAGGCAGGAGGCTCCATCCATGGAAAGAAAGTAAGCATGTAACATCATTGAGTGTACTTCATGCTGCTATAATTTGAAGTTCTATGCAACACTTAAATATTGAGATTTCCTGATCTTGCGAAGGTCTGCAATGCATGTCATAGAATATGATAAAAGATTTGATAAACATGGAGGATCCAGGAGAGTTCAAGGGCAACATAGGCTGCATAATCAGTTCCAGACTACCTTAGGCTACAGGGTAAAACCCTGTCCCTAAAACAAAAACAAAATTTAAAAAGTCTAAAATAAATCTGGTGTCCACCATATAAAGTTCTGAAAGGAAAAAGGTGAATCAAGTACTTCTGGCTTCTAGATCAATTGTTGTTGTTGTTGTTGTTGTTGTTGTTGCTGCTGCTGCTGCTGTTGTTGTTGGGTGCCATCAAGTTTTGTCCAACTCATACCAGCCCTTATAGGGTTTTCACTGGCTGACTGTTTCGGGATTGCCTTGGGAGTGGATTGTCACATCCATCTCCCATTCTATATCACTTAGGTATCATTTATTGCAAACCTACTCACAACTCCAATTTGATTAATCTTTGCCCCTTGTGTAAATTAAATTAGCTTTAGGAAACCAAAGAAAAATGACCTAATGTGTTAGTTTGAAACCTAACAATGGAGACAAGGTATGGATGAAATACCAGAGAGAAGGGAAAAGCATTTCTAATGTGTCTGGGTGGTAAGTGCTTAAGTGTCAGCAAAAACATATTCTCCTTCTCAGATTTTTCCATCAATTTCAAGCCAGCCCTCTATTAGCTGCTGGGAAACAGAAATAAATTATACACAACTCGTTTCTTTCAAGAATCTCTCAGTGTGTTGAGGAAGGGAGGCAAAATATAAAAATAACATTTACAGTACAATGTGACATACCTTTTGTGTGCCTAATCCATCACTTGTCAGATAGTACTGTTGCAAATTCAGAGAGAAGCTTTGGTTGATCCATATTTTATTTTAATGAAGCTGATTATTTTAAACATATAATATGTAATTAGTTTGAATCAAATAAATACAAGTACAGTTAGAAGAAAGAATAATCTCAATTTCAATATTTTAAACTCATTGTCAACTTAAAAATATTGTTTGGCTCAATAACAACAAAAAAGCCTGCCAAGTATGTTTTTATAACAAAGGAGGATGGCAGAATTGAAGCCTTAAAACTAATCAGATGGCAGTTGAAACTGAAGGAAAAAATAAAAAATGAGGATGATTTAAATGAAGCCAAGATGCTTGACTAGAGACTGTGAGACGTGAAGTCCATAGCAAGAAAGTAATAAATTGCTGTTTATCATTTCTACCTAACAGCTTATAGAGGTAATGGCATAAACACACACACACACACACACACACACTCATACTCTTGAAATAGGAACAGGCTAAACAAAGCAAAGGTATAAGAAAAAAACATATGTGCTGAAAGAATCAGCATAAATGCAAAGCAAAATAATTTTATTTTGTGATTTCTACTAAGACACTTTCCAGGTTTATTCCTCTGAAAAATTACAGAGATTATTTTACAATATTACTCATTCTTTTTTCTGCTTATATGCTAAATTATAAAGCGTACTCTGAAAGAAAATAATGTCTTTGTGTTACTTATAAAAGAGTCTGGTTATTGCAATAAAACATAGGTATGAATATAAAATCTCATATAACTGGAAAGAAAGTAAGCATGTAACATCATTGAGTGTACTTCATGCTGTTATAATTTGAAGTTCTATGCAACACTAACATTCAGATTTTCTGATCTTGCAAAGGTCTACAATGCATGTCATAGAATATGATAAAAGATTTAATAAACATAAAAGTCACTGCTTCCTCCACCATATTGCTCTTGATTGCAATCAGCATGTTACAACCACAGTCTAATTATAAAACCTCAAATGTTTCATCAGCTTTTCTAGCATAGCTCTGTGCTGCACCTGTGGTCACTGGCCCCACTGAACATAAATTTTAACTCCTCTAATGTTAAGTTGAAATCTGAATTACACAGTTGATGCTAAACTATACCAAAATTAAAACTCGAAGATAACTTGTCTGGTGAACTATTTTCAGGACAAGATTTCCTAAAATCTTTTGCATTACTCATACTAATGCAATATACATTTGAAAAACTCATTCTGTCTTCATTTCTAGAATCCTGAGGTATTAAAGAACATAATA
This sequence comes from Pedetes capensis, assembly GCA_007922755.1. Lineage (NCBI taxonomy): Eukaryota > Metazoa > Chordata > Mammalia > Rodentia > Pedetidae > Pedetes > Pedetes capensis. The sequence goes on from VMDO01006659.1 coordinate 38,967, forward strand.
AAGGAAGTAACAGTGAATTCATCACCTTTAATGTTCTTCATAATGATTATTCCAGTATATAAGATATAGTTTATATAGAGTAGTGGATTTTGGTATTTATTTATATCAAAACCATTGAATATTATGGAAAGTTTTTTCCTTCCTGTTATATTTCCCACCTTTTCAGAGACAACTGCTTTGACGAAATGAGTGTTTACACAATGTAGATATTTACATATTTAACATATAAATATGTATCTGTTGATTCACTTAACAAATATTTACTGCCTGTGTCCTCCTTATTGGGTACTGGAGAAACAGTAAGAAAGTAAATCAAGTCTATCTATTTAGGGTATGTTATAGTTAAGAGTTTCAATTTGCAAATAATATATTAAACTTTTTATTTAACTTATTTGTCCTTATATTTATTTTTACTCATTTCCCTGGTACACTTTCCCCCATTGTTCCTTTTTTTTTTCTTTGAAGTACATGGGGGCTTGAGCTCAGGGCCTCACATATGCTAAGCCAGTGCTTTATGGTTATCTGCACACCCAGGCTTTTTTTTCACTAGGTTGTGTTCAGGCTGCCCCTGGTCTTGAACTCATGATCTTCCTGTTTCAGTCCCCTATGTTGCTGGGATTATAGGCATGCAACAGGGCACCTGGCTGTCTCTTTATCTTCTTCTGTGTATTTTGTATATTTGAATTTTTCTTTTTAGCATTTTGCACTATACTAACTGAAATGTTATTGAAATGCTTACTATAATATTTTTACAGTGTGCATTCAAAAAGTGTAAAGTAATTAACATTTTGACCTGCTCCTTTCCAAATTCAAGGCCTTAAGCCCACTGGCTATTTCTGTTACAGGCTGCCCTTACTTGTGATGGTTTCATCTAGTATTCATCCTTTGCTTGTTTCTCATCACCATGAATGATCTTATTTTTATTGTCAATATTTATTTACACTTAATGTTTGTTTCCCAGAGTGGTTCATGTTGCAAGTGGAGTATCATTGTATTATCCTACCTTTCTCATAGGCTGTTTATCTTCAATCTCCTCTATGTCAAAGTCTGGGGATTTATCCCTACAGTAGGATAAACTTATCATTTGCCTTTTTTCCAGAGGACCTGTGATTTTTTCAGTTATAAATGTCAGTTTTATGACTTAATTTTCTTGAGTTCTCTATGCTATGGCACTAACTACTGTAGCTTTGGATGACCTCAACATTTACATTGTTAGTTTCGTTCTATGTATACATACGGTTCCTCTGACTCTAGAATGGCTACTACTCCTCCAGTGACTGCAGGGGAACACAAGCCAGTAGATGAAAGCCTTTTCTACCAATTGTCAGGAGTGCCCCATCTCCCATAGTTATTAGGGGAAGCTTGTTGCTTTTAAATCTGATTTTCATTTTAAGGTTTCCACAGTAAATTGATTGGTAGCAGTGTTCTGTTTAATTCAAAGTTTAATGTAAATAGAAAGAAACAAAATAATAATAGAATGATAAAACAATGCAATTATTTGTCCCTATAGTGGAATTCTGTGATACTTACTTACTCATAAAACCTAGGTTCTAGTTTAGTCTCTGCCACTCTCTAACTCTGACAACCTGATTGAGTTACTCAATGGTTCTGAGAACCACTGTGACTGTCTATGAACTAAAAGGGGCTGCATTAGGCTTTATCAATTCTAATCTGCAAACTTTAAAATTCTAGTAAATAAAAATTCTATCTAAGAATTCATGAAAAACATGAGATATTTTCCCAGTTTGTAATAATGGCATGAAAATAAATTATATCATTTTAGAATTTCATATGGAAGGGAAATAGAGCTTCTTTGAACTTTGAGCTTCTCATGTAATAGGTGAATATGTTATGTTAGGTGCTATCGAATCAGTATCCGACTCATAGTGACCCTCATAGGGTTTTCAATGGCTGACTGTTTCGGGATTGCCTTAGGAGTGTATTGCCTGGTCCTTCTCCCATTTTTGCGGTGCTGGGAGTTGAACTCAGGACCTCAGAGACTGCAGCACAGCACTTTACCAACTGAGCTAAATCCCAGCCCAATAGATGAATATAGTGATGTTCTATGAGGTTAAATGATTTGTTCAAATGAGATTACTGAAAAGCTCAGGACTATAATTTTACCATTTGAAAATCCAAATAATGATCTTTCTTTGCACCATTGTTTCCCATCTTAGAGCGAATTCATCTTACTATTATGCAAAAATTCTATTTTCAGTATTTATATTCTGGAGATAATTCCTAGGTTGATTTTACAAATGCATATATGTTTATAGGTATCTTCTATTCAAATTATGTACATAACTCTTTCCATTTACTATAAAAACCAAGTGTGCAACTTCTGGTTAGTGTTAAATGGAACTCTAATGTTCTATGAGACATGATTTAGTAGCTTTAGGTGTTTGGGGAACACCTACTTTTTAATGTTTGTGACATCAGTGTTTCTGACTCTAGACTCTCAATTTTCTCATATCCTAGTCTTAATAAGTATGCTGGGATTTAGCTCAGTTGGTAGAGTTAGTTCTGCTTTGCAGTCTCTGAGGTTCCAAGTTCAATTCCCAGCACCACAAAATGGGAGAAGGATGTGGCAACCCACTCCCAAGGAAATCCCAAAACAGTCAGCCATTGAAAACCCTATGAAGGTCGCTATGAGTCGTACTGGACTCGATGGCACCTAACAACAATAACAAGTCCTAATCAGGGTTGGGATTTAGCTCAGTTGGTAGAGCATCGCTCTGCAGTCTCTGAGGTCCCAAGTTCGATTCCCAGCACCACAAAAAGAGAGAAGGACATGGCAACCCACTCCAGAGGCAATCTTGAAACAATCAGCCATGGAAAACCCTATAAGGGTCACTATGAGTTGGACACAACTCGATGGCATCATAATAACAACAACAACTCTCTTAATCATTGCTTAAAAGTTTCATTTCTTAACAGCAAATATCTAAAGTCACAAAGAGGATAAAAGCATTTATCATTAAATGCCTTTGTTGTTGTTGTTGTTGTTGTTAGGTGCCATTGAGTCGGTATCCGACTCATAGCGACCCTGTGTTCAACAGGGGAAACACTATTGTCAGTGCTTCTCTGCTGTGCATAGAGTTTTCAATGGCAGATTGATTTTTGGGAGGGGGTTGCCAGCTCCTTCTCCCAAGCCTACAGCTTCTGGTGTTCCCAGGTGGTCTCCCATCCAGGTACTAACCAGGCCTGACCCTGCTTAGCTTCCGAGATCTGACGGGATCAGATGCCACAGGGCTACAGCTGCAGGCCATTAATGCCTTTATGCTGAAAAAACTTATTTTTCAAATCTTAATTGTAAATGATATTTCAGTGCCTAAAGGGAAGAATGGGGCTGTGATTTAGCTCAGTGGGTAGAGTGCTGCTCCACACTCTCTGAAGACCCAGATTCAATCTCCAGCACCACAAAAATGGGAGAAGGACATGGCAATCCCAAAACAATTCCCAACACAATTAGCCATTGAAAACCATGTGAGGGTCACTATGTGTTGGACAAGACTCAATGGCACCTAACAACAACAAAGGGAATAGTATTGTAGATGAGGTAAAACTTCCCCATTACCCACTTTGGGGGAGGCTGGAAAATTAAGTTGGTATAAAATAGGTTAACAGGAAAAAAGCTTAAATATTTAAGTCTTTTGTGGCACAGGAGCCCTCATAAACCCATAAAATAGACTCAAAGTGGAAAAATCTGAATGTTTTACATTGTTGTTGTTGTTATTGTTGTTGTTATTATTATTGTTAGGTGCTGTCAAGTTGTGTCAGACTCATATTAACCCTTCTAAGGTTTTCAATGGCTGTTTCAGGATTGCCTCCAGAGTGGAATGCCATGTCCTTCTCCCATGTTTTACATTAGGTTGAACAATTGTGGACAAATAACTAAGATATGTGAAGATGGTAAAAGAAAGAAGATAAGAATTATTTTTTCACCAGGTCTGTTTGTACAGAATTCACTTGTCTATGACTCCAGGTCAAAGAAATTTTCTTTTTCCTGGTATGGGAAGGACATCTTACACATGAGACTTTTTCATCTTCTGTTTTCAGGAGGAAAGGGAGAAAATAAAATGCCTTTGTTATATCTGCTATTTTCTAAGTATCGTTAATCAAAATAATTCTTTTTACCAAGATGGCATATTTTGGAGGATGTATTTAGTTACCCTTCATTACTATACTTGGATTTACTCCAAGGCAACCAATCCTGTGCAGTTTTTTTAATTTTTAACAGTAGAGTGGGTTGAACCCAGGACAGGACCTCTGCATATGCTCTACCAATGAACTGTACCTCAAATCCTCTTATTAAAATTTTGAGACAAGATTTTGTGTAGGCTGCCTCTGGCCTTGAACTCATGATCCTCCTGCCTCGGCTTCCAAGGTCACAGGAGTTACAAGTGTGTGCCAGGGCACCTGGCTGCTTTTACTTTCTTTATGGCAATAAGGGTAATATTTTTACAACATAGAAACATTAAAAATATATCGATTTCAGAAGTATGAGCCATAGGAAACCAAAAGAAAAACAAACCAAAAATGATTAAAAAATAAGAAAATAATCACTCATAAATGTTATATCCAGAGATCATCATATTCACTTTTGTTGCATATGTATGTGTTTTTATTCATACAATGGCTATCCATGTCTATCAATCTGAGGTGTGCACATCTATTAGTTTTCTATGTAATTACTTCATAAATGGAACGTGGTAAATGTACTATTCAGAAGCTCTTTTTTAAAAAAACTTAATAATACCTTTAAACTGCCTCTGCATCATCACTTTACCTTATCTCCTGTTGCAATTCAGAATGGTGTGTACCATTTATTATTTATTTATTTATTTATTTATTGAGTCTATTATTTGTCTCATGTGCTAGCCTATAAGGCTATGAGGACAGGCACACAGTGCAGTGTTTTTTATCCACTGCCCAAAATTTGTAGTCTCTCAAATAATTTTTGTTGAAGTTAATAATATAAGTGATATATTAAGACCATTTAGTATTCAATCAACCTGTACCTAAAAAGGGGAATTATATATTATTTGTTGTTGTTGTTAGGTGCCATCGAGTTTGTTCAGACTCTTAACCACCCTTATAGGGCTTTCAATGGTTGATTGTTTTGGGATTGCTTGGGGAATTGTTTGCCACTTCCTTCTCTCCACTCAGTGGATAAACACTAACTTCATCCTTTTTGATAACTAAATTAAAATGAGGAAGTTGTGAATATTTAATGAAAAACTACTTAAAACATTAAAAGATATCTGCATCCTTAATTCAAATTAAAATTCTTAATACTTAGGTTCTTGTTTTGGCAATATGATTGATTGGCTATTGGTTTGTAACTACAATTTTAATTCACTGCCAGTTGTTTTCTTTAAGGACAGAGCTGAAATATTATTGTTAACATAAGGCTTGTAAGATCGCTTAACAGTGAGGAAGGAAAATGTAGACTTTGTTGCTGTTGTTGTTGCTATTGTTTTGGTTTGTAGACAAATTCTCTTTATATAGATCAGGCCAGCCTCAGTCAAACTCATGATCCTCCTTCCTGTGCCTCCTGGGTTCTAAGACTTCAGATGTATGCCACCACTCATGGCTTTAATAGAGTCTTACTGTGTTTTTTTTTTTTTTTTTTTTTTTTTTTTTTTTTTTTTTTTTTTTTTTTTGCTTCATTCCAAAATGTCTACAAAATGTAAAAGTTCCACATACTTCAACATTTTAGAATAAAGCCTCCACACAATAGTGGATATGGTCAGCTCAGTGTTTATGGGTTGAGGTCAATATGGAAGACATGAACTAAGGCTCTATATTGAAGATACTAATTTTCATATATAATTTTGAAATCCAGTTTTGTACAGTCATGTGGAAGTGCTTTAAAATACTCAGTATAGTATTTCAACTCTTTAATTCTCATTATCCCAATAATCCTTATTTGACTGCATCTCCATTACGTTTTATAAAGAGTTAACATTTTCTGTAACTTCTTTTCTGGGCTATTGTGCCTTAGTTACTGAGTCCCCCATACATAAAAGTGAACTCTCAGGGATAGGGAAGCAGTTCAGGAGTAGAGAGCATGCCTAATGTATGCCATGCCCTGGGTTTAATCCTTAGTACTGAAAAGAAATTCTTCTTTAGGCTGTAATCCCAGTGACTCCAGAGGCAGAGGCAGCAGGATTGCAGGTTTGAGGCCAGAGGAAGACTGCGTAATTTATCACGACACTGTCTCAGAATTAAAAATTTTAAAAATGGGCTGGGGTGCAGCCCAGAGGTAGAATGCTTGCTAAGTATGTGCAAGGCCCTGGGTTCAATCCCCGAGTACTACATACAAGCAAACAAACAAGCAAAGTGAACTCTTGAAATATTTAAAACAAATATGGCAGACACATTCTCATTCATAAATACAGATGTCTCCCAGGTGTAGCTGATGTGTGAATGTGGGGACAAAATCTATGAAATCCTCAAAGAGGACACCTCAAGAAAGCTCAATACACATTTATGAACTATATGGTGATGACTTTATTACTTTAAGACCCTTTAAAAGTCTTTGACTCATATTTCCCTGTCTAACAAAATTACTTCAATTATGCTCCTCAGTTTGAAAAACAGTAAAGAAATGGCTTCTGGGCTTTAGAGGTAGCCTCACAGACCTTCATGGAGTGTGGTCTAGCCCTTGACAACAGGACTCAGGGAGAACCAGAGCAGAAGCAGAGAGCTTGTTAGATACACATACTTTCATGTTCCACTCAGCCTTATTGGATCAGAATCTTCCTTTTAACATCCTCTCAAGGGGATTCGTAGACACTTTCAAGTTCGACAAACAGCCTGGAAGAACTAAGACACACTTCCTGAATTTTTAAAAAATACTCTTTCAGAGACTAATTGTTTTAAGTCTTATCTGCTCCACTTTTCTTTTTTCTGAAACTTTTTACAAATGCCAAAAACAATCCTTATGATGCAGATAGCTAAACCTGAAGGATTATAATGATAATGAGATAAAAATTATTATGTATAAGTCTATGCACACATTATGCCATCTTGGATAGATTGTTAGAAAAATATTTTATGGTTCTTGTCATGTATTGTGAACTTATTATCTAAAAATGGTTTAGCAAATTACAATCCACAGGGATATGAACATGGAGAATTATTGTGCCATTATAGAGAATTATTTTTAAAAAATTCCTTGTTTAAATTTTTATCTCATGCCTTTAATGTTCTTTTCTTTATGAGTGAGTTTGGGATATTGAAAACAAATTTAGTTTATCTCTTGGTGTACACATTCCCATGGGCTTATAAAACTTACAACTACATTGATTTCCAACACTCAACTTACCTCAGTCTTGCTTATCTTCCCCCAAATACCCCTTTCTTGTTATGAAAGTCTCAGCTCTGCTTGTCCTCTGTGAACACTCACCTAGTTTCTAAACTGAACCTATTCTGCACCCAAATAAAACTATCTTTACTTAAAAGGGAAAGAAAGAAAAGAAATGGTATTAATATTTCCTCTGTTGTGACTTATATTTCTTAGCTATATCTCACTAATGTCTTAAAATTTTTCATTATTATCATTAATTTATATCATCTATATATTTATGATAGTAACCATAAGCCTTATTGTCTGTCTTGTTGTTTTTAGGTGCTGATTCATAGCGACCCTACATACAACAGGCAAAAGAATATTGTTACTGCTTCTCTGCTGTTTATAGGGTTTTCAATGGCTGATTGGTTTTTGGGGAGTGGGTTTCCGGGTCCTTCTCCCAAGCCTACAGCAACTGGTGTTCCCAGGTGGTCTCCTATTCAAGTACTAACCAGGGCCAATCCTGCTCATCTCCCAAGATCTGATGAGAATGGATGCCACAATGGGGTGGTTGTAGGCATTGTCTGTCTTATTCACCTTCAATTCATGCTCCTTCAAGAGAATGATCTGTATCAGCAATGGATATGATTTTGAGGTAATTTACACAGGGAAGTAATGTGTCTAGTTAACCAATACCTCACTCTCCTATGCCAAACAGTAGATTGAGAATAATTAAAGGAAAATAGGAGATTGGAATCTTATGCCCTTTGTAATATGGGTATACATTCTTTTCTTAGGTATCTTTAGTTATACCACATGGTTTTACATTGGACTACGCAAAACTACTTGAGAATCATTAAGCAAATAGGGTTAAAATATGTCTCTATTTTCCTCATTATAATCTATCCTTTATTGTGTCATACAGTTTAACTGATGCTCTTATTCTCGTGGCTATGGATTAAGTTCACCTGTCACACTGTGCCCTTTCACTCACTTTACGCACTTGTATATTATTTTAGTTCCTAGGATGAGTCAAAGGGTTTATTGCATTTACATATATTCACATGTTGTATTATTTCCCCAGAATATCTTTGTTTCATTCTTCCCTGACTAAAGGAGACTCGGCAAAAAAAGCATCATCTCAAAGAGATCTTTTCTGCCCTTCCTTTAAAGTGGCTCTTTCCATGCTTTTCATGGAAACTTTCTCTTTCCTATCATAGTACTTCTCAGACTTTCTTTCTAAAATCTTTTTATCTTATAGTGGTAAACTTAATAGGTCCAACTTAGCAGGGCCATCTCTGATTTATTTATCACTGTTTAAAGAAACCATCTCTTAGAAAGTCTCATGTCAACTACACATGAATACAGCAATTATAATTTTCCAAAATAATTATATTTCTAGATGACATTGAGTATGTGAGGATGGAACCCCATTTGTTCAAGATGAACATCTACTAATTGATATGGAAGCTAAGGAAAAGCATCAAAGAGAGTCCAGCAGAGGACTATTTGAAGTTTACACATATGAAGATAGGCTTGGAAGTCTGTATTGGTAGGAGATTCAACAATGGGACAAGGATATACCTGCAGCCATACCCCTGTGGCATCCAATCCCTTCAGATCTTGGAAGCTAAGCTGGTTAGTACTTGGATGGGAGACTACTTGGGAACACCAGGTGCTGTAGGCTTGGGAGGTGGACCCGGCAACCCACTTCCCAAAATCAATCCGCCATTGAAAACCCTATGAACAGCAGAGAAGCACTGATAATAGTGTTTCCCCTGTTGTAAGTAGGGTTTCTATGAGTTGGATACCTACTGGACGGCACCTAACAACAACAGTCACTCATATTATGGCTATGTTAAGGACAAGAAGCCAATTCCAGAGCACCTAACAACAACAACAAAGGCAAGAATATTTGTATGTGTGTTTAAATCTCCATGGTGTGGCATGTAGTGGTCCTTGAGAAGTGTAAGGACAGTGGTATTCTGTCATTCACAAAAGTGAGCACTGAATCCTTTAAGCAGCAAGGATTTGCTGGTGATCGGTGGCAAGCAACATAATGTGGAATAACGCAGGGTGATTAGGAGGGAGTTTTATGAGCAGATTTTCATTGAAGCCTAGTAGAAGTACCTATGAAGATTAAAAATGGTAGTCAGTAACCTGCCTCAGTGACAACCAGGACTTGGCAATGATTGTTGTTTTTTGTTAGGTGCCCTTGAGTTGGATCTGATTCATGGTGATCCTATTTACAACAGGAGGAAAATACTCTCTGACACTGTGCTGTGCCCAGCACTATGTCACTGCTTCTCTGCTATTCATAGCATTTTAAGTGTCTGATATTTTGGGAGTGGGCTATCTGGTCATTGTCCCATTTTTGTGGGGCTGGGGATAGAACCAAAGGCCTCAGAGCATGCAGAGCAAGCACTCTACCAATTGAGCTAAATCCTGGTCTCAGATGACAATAGATTTAAAATGACACAAAACCAATGACTAGAGATGAGTGATGGCATGTAAAAAAGCAGGTGTGAGGAAGGCATTCTGGAATGCTATGTGAGGGTAGCATCATATCTCTAAAGGAGCCCTGAGAAACCAGAAAAGAGACTTTGAGAGAGAAAAAAAGTTAGTCTTACAGATCGTTGCTGTAATAGTTTGGACTACTAAGAATAGTGCCTATTCAGTGTAATACTTCTATTATGCTCATTTGTAACCACCCAAAGGCTGAAAAATCCAGCATATGGCTGTATAACATGGACATAAATTGGAGGATAATGTTTAGAATGAAGGCATTTCTCTGCATGTAGATGATGTTGAAAAACGGATATTGTATGTATACATGTGCTGTGTTGTTGTTGTTGTTGTTTGGTTGGTTCTTTGCAGTCTTGGGGGTGAACCGAGGGCCTCACACATGTTTTGCAAGCCCTCTACCATTAAACTGCATCCTCAGCCCAGTTTTAACTTTATTTTGAATCAGGATCTCACTATGTTACACAGGCTACTTCTGACCTTAAACTTGAAAGTTTCCTGTCTGCCTCCACATCACTGGGATTACAGGCTTGTGCCACTGCACCAGGAATGATTTTATTTCTTAACAGTTTATTTTTTAAAATTATGCAGTTCTTATAATAAAATATCTCTGAGTCATCTAAAATGGTAGACTAGTATGGACTGACATTGTTCTCTGTTTTACCAATAAGCTCTGTAGGATATGTAGGAGCAGGAGTAAAGAGTACACTAGTCACGTGAAGGTAGAAATATTGACTACTGATGAGCATGGCTTGGCTATAGAGACACCACTGTGTCAATTAGCAATCACATTATGTCCATCTATACAAAAAATTTATAAAGAAAGGAACTCCTATAACACCCTCCATTGTTGTTAGGTGCCTTCAAGTTAGGTTAGACTCAAAGCGACCCTTGTAGGGTTTTCAATGGCTGATTGTTTTGGGATTGCTTTGGGAGTGGATTACCACATCCTTCTTCTGTATAACAACCTCTAGCAGTGGTATTTTTTATAGCTGTCCAGATAATTATTATAAAGTTGTTCTAAGAAATTATCAGAAGCTATCAGTAATACACCTTGAAAGGATAGAAGAATCAGGAGGGGCCAGAACAGTCATCATGCTCATATTTTTTTGTGAGATAATAGTTCCATGAAATCCAAGAGTACTTGGTGCCAGGAGTTATGCATTCAAATGATGATAATCTTTAATTTTAGACATTCGGGATTAGTGAGAAGGATAAGACCGTGTCGTGTAAGACAAATGAGATATCACGTGAATAAAACATATAATGTACTTGACAAACTAAGTGATAAGGCTTGTAAAATTCTTACACACCAAGATTTGGGTGTGAGGATGATATAGCTTCACCTCTAATTTTCTCGACCCTACTTTCAGACTACCAAACACCTTATTAAATTGACACTGGTAAATTGTTAATACTAAATTTGTGGTTTCTATTAATTTCCTAATCTGATTTCTTAGTTGTAAGTTGAAGTTCTCAAAGTAATATTGTTGTTGTTGTTCTTAGGTGTTGTGGAGTTGGTGTCTGACTCATAGCAAACACTACTGTCAGTGCTTCTGTGCTATCCATAGGGTTTTCAATGGCAGATTGATTGTTTTAGGGGGAGGGGTTGCTGGGTCCTTCTCCCACAAAGTAACATTCATGTCCATTTTATGCTATTTTAAAAGCAGAGCAAAAAGATATAATGGATCACTAAAGTATAATACTCCATTATTTTATAGTAACTACTCATAAAAAAAAACAAGGAGAGATTATTTCCTATATGTTGTTGTTTTTAGGTGCTGTTGAGTCGGTATCTGATTCATAGTGACCCTCATAGGGTTTTCAATGGCTGACTGTTTCGGGATTGCATTGGGAGTAGATTGGCAGGCCCTTTTCTCATTTTTGCAGTGCTGGGAATTGAACTCGGGACCTCAGAGACTGCAGCGCAGCGCTCTACCAACTGAGCTAAATCCCATCCCTTCCTACATGTTAGTAAGTTAAAATTTTTCTCGATACGAAATTGAAATGTTATGTTTTAAGAAATATACATATTTGATTTAATCATGAGAATAATAAAATTAGTAACTTCCAAAAACAATACAGGCTGGGCACAGTGGTGCACACCTGTAATCCCAGCGACTTGGGAGGCAGAAGCAGGAGGATTGCAAGTTGGAGACCAGAAACAGTCTGAGTTATTTAGGGAGACCTTGTCTCAAACAGTAAAAAAATGGGCTGAGGGTACAGCTCAGTGGTTCAGCACTTGCAAAGCATGCAAGCGTAAGGACCTGGATCAACCCCCAGTACAGAAAAAAAATTAAAAAAAAATACAAATAGTCAATTTCATTTGTACTATCATATATTAACATTGTTTTCAAGTTTTAAGCTGTCATTATTTGCATTATAATTTTAAAAGACTAAATTATACCTTTATTTAAGAATGTGTTCATTATAGAAAAAGTATTCACACACCTAAACCTAAATTTATGATTTTTATGACTAATAAAATCTAAGTTTGACCTTCAGCCAGTAGATGGAGAAATTGATCTTAGAGTTACACCACTATTAAAAGTCCTTTTGTAAGTTATAGAAGCATAGAGTAAAATTGGTGCTGATTCAGATATTTGAGGATTGTTTTCATAGTTATTTTTTTGCTATTCTGCAAAAATAGCTCCTACAGTTACTCTACGGCATCACTTGAGGGATTAGTATAGTTTCTTATAGATCCACCCTCTGCAATCCTTATGTTTTGTTGATGGGCATACATTTTTTTACTGTCTATTCTATTTTCAAACAAGCTGAGAATGTTTCTTTTCTTCATAAATTATTGGTACAAGTTTGAATATATGTCTTTTTTAGGAACCACAAAATGTTTATGACTAACAGCAATGAGTGATGGTGTTGGCACCTCTTAGGGCAGGATGAAAATAAAACTTCCTGTAGCCTAAACTGGCCTCCAAAAAAAGCAATACACATTATGTATTTCACACATGCTTTCAAAATTTATGTGCACCCATGCCCACCAGGGATGAGCTCATAAATAAAAACATCAATTGAACAAATTGCATTGAACAAATTCCACAGCCAAATCCATGATCATTTGTTTAGTATGTTGGCAGTTATTCTATATCTTAGGAGATACTAAGGATCCTAACGATTTCTGCATTACCTGGTGGTGTTCCTCAAGGCTGGTATTTTGATTGTAAACATGTTCACATGTAGAAACCCAACATTGAACATTGAAGCAAATATATGAAGATACCAGGAAACTACATAGGATTGTGGCTAATAGTTCCATGAAACTGATAAGAGCAAGTAATTATTAATATAATGAACCTGGGTCAATTTTAAGAGGTGAAACAACTCTTTTTCTTTAAATTTAGAAATGTTGTTGGGGTAAGAGTAGTAAGACTTCTGCTATCTCCATTATCTAACTGTTACATCACTTTTGCTTACACATTCAACTTACACGTTTTACTGAACCATATTTCCCATGTTTTTGATTGTTGCATCATATATTTTGAGATTTTCCTCTCCCTCTTTCCCCTCAACTTTATTTCCACTCCCCATTCCTCAACTTTAGCTTCCACCTACTGATCCCCTCCCCCCTCTTTCAACTTTGCTTATATTTTCCCCTTTTATAGACATATGAATGCTCATTTTATACGAGATAACTCTTAAGGGTGCCATTTCCTAATATGGCAGTGGAAAGAGAAGAGTGGGGTGTAAGATAGGGCATTAGCAGAGGGCAGAGTCTTGTCTATGATCATATTTAGTTTAAAACGTGATGACAGTCTTTCTCAAAAGGTAAATCGACGGTATGTGTATCAGTTTTATTTAAAGGTGACTTTATGTATTTTATCTTTCTTGCTCCAAGGGCCAAAGGAAATCTCATGTCTGCATTGTACAGAACGTGGAGGGTTAGGGCCAACCAGTGCCTTTCTTAAGACTTCCCAGTTCTGAAGGGTTGGACATCTAGGCAGAGGCTGTAATGCTGTTTAATTGGTCTCTAGTGTGGTGCATGAGCTCAGATATTGTCTCTGAGAATTAATGAATATTCTTCTTTTTCTCTTTTTTATGAGTAATTTTAATGTACAATTTAATGGGTTGCATTACGACATTTCCATACATGTATTTCATTGTACATTGCTCACATTCACTTCCCCCATTACCCTTTCATGACCTTCTTCCTTCATCTCCTCCATGCCCACCAAGGATCTCCTTCCTACTTGCTTGTCTTTTTTGTGAGCATATCTATCTATACATGCACACTGTGATGGCACATTTTGCCATAAGGACCATATATGTGATTTTTTTCTTTTCTCTCATTAACTTTTCTTCTTGCCCCCTCCTCCTTTTCTTTAGTCCATTATCTTTCCCTACTTAAGTCTGGTGAGCAACAAAAACATATGTAAATATAAATCCATGTATTATGAATGCAAGGTTCAGTGTGTTGGTATTGCAGAATGCTTGATAAAACTTAAACTTTCTTATATATTGACTACTAATTTATTTTTTTTACCATTTTGTGATATATTATCTCTACTCCAAACAGTTGGTTCCTCAGGTTTAGAAATTTTGTCTTAAGTTTCTTTTAAAATTACTTATGCCATTAGAGCCTGCAGCCATTACACTGTGGTGTCCAATCCCCTCAGATCTCCAAAGCTAAGCAGGGTCTGGCCTGGTTAGTACCTGGATGGGAGACCACCTGGAAACACCAAGTACTGTAGGCTTGGGAGAAGGAGCCAGCAACCCACTCCCCCCAAATAATTTGACATTGAAAATCCTATGAATAGCAGAGAAGCAGTAGCAATAATGTTTCTCCTGTCAGACATAGGGTTACTATGAATCTGGCACCGACTTGACAGTACCTAACAACAAAAAAAATGTCATTAGAATGACCATATGTGTCTGACGCATTGTCCAAGAAAACTTGATATTTGAAAAACTCTTTCAGAAAGCATTTATGTATATAAACTCAAGAAATAATTGCAAAAGTTAACTGAAGAACTTAAGGATGCTAGCTATAAATTGGTAGTAGTTTCTTGACCTCAATTAGTAGAGAAAATTTGTTATTGATTAAATTTCAGTTTAAGGACAAAAGTTGCACAGGACAGTTTTTTTACCCCCCCCCCCAATACAGGTTTTATAGATTCTGGTTACGTCAGCAGTGTCATGAGGTTGAGTCTGGTCCAGCATCTAGGCAGGGCAGTCTGTAGTTTTAAGGTATTTCACTATTTTGCTCTATTAATGTATTTATTTTCAAGATGACACAACTGCCTTGGAAGGTTTTTTAATCAGAAAATAAAAACACAAAAATATATTAAAATTATAAGTGAAGCTTAAAATATCTAAATTATGTGAATTGTTATTAAATCTCTCCAACATCCATGTTTCTTCCTCAGAATGACATGCACTTACATGCCTGCTAAGAAGTAGCAGAGGGTAAATTTTGAAAAATCCACAGAGCACACACCTTGACTACATTTTCCATCCTTCTTTGTCTATAATGTGTTCATATAACTTAGTTCCCAACACAGAATGTGCATGAAAGTGATTTTCCAACATGCCATCTAAATTAGTTTTTCTCAATTGCTTGGTTACATTGAGAAGATTCCAAGACCTAGAAGAGGGACTGGCAAGACTAATGAAATATTTGGATTACTTAATGCTGTAAGGACAATGGCATAAGAGCATCTATGTTCTACTCTTTCATGAATAAAAAACAAATTTTACCATGTTATTTCACTCAATTATGGGCACCATTTACTATAAGAGTCTATCTTGCCTAAAACAACTGCTGAATCTCAGACTGATCACTCTGACTCATACTCCAAATTACAACTTTTCTCAAATACGTTGTATAAAATTTAACCATGTCCAAAACTTAATTCAGCATTGCCTCCAAATTTCCTTTTCAGTCATAATTTCTTCTTTTATAAATAAAACTCTGAGAAGAGTTAAATTTAACAGGATACTTGAGTATTAAAAAAAGTTCTAGAACTGGATAGCCTTCTAGACATAAAATTATTCAGAATGCCCAATCATTTATGTAGTTTATAGCTATAGCCAGAGTAAAGGGAATGACAGGGGCTGGAGGTATAGCTCTGGTAGAGCACTTGCATAGCATGTGTAAAGCCCTGGGTTCAATTCCTAGAGTGCGCGTGCACACACACACACACACACACACACACACACACATATACACATACACAAACATATGCAAATTGGCTACAGTCAGCATTTGCCTTTTATGGTCATAATTTAGTTGTTTTCAGCCTCAGATTGGGTAAAGCTTTAGTGCCTATGATTGGCTGAGACTCATTTGGTTACGAGGATGAACTCCTAAGTTAAGTTACAAGTTATTTAAACATCAGACTAGGGTGCATTTCACTGTACACAGGCCACTTCAGGCCCAATTTTATCACCCACATAATACCATCATAAGTTTAGGCCAAACTTAAGTTAACATAAGCTACCTTCTTTCATCTAGTTGTTTACTATAAAAGCTGACATCATTCTACAATGCTATTTTCTTCATATTCTTTATTCACTACCTCATCAGGAGATATAAACCTTATATGTTTTCTTAATCCAGTTTATTCTGCTGTGCTCACTGCCACTATTTTAATCCATACACTTGTAACTATAAAAATAAGATTATCACAGTCTCCTAATTTGATCTCATTTTTTGAGTTAATTTCCCAAAAATGTTGTCAGAAAATTCTTTCTTACAAATGACATTCTATATGTTAATATCATCTTTAAAATTGCTCATTGTGTCTGCATTGCCTTCCACAAAAATTGAATCTGTTAGTAAGGAATAAAGTGATTTCCAAAGTAGTATTGTAGACTTTTCCCAAATTCTTTGCTTTCTAATGCTTACCAGTCACTTATGTAGCCATTTTGTAGTTTTTGTTTTATGCCATTCCTCTCTATGCTCCTACAACTTTGAAGGTGTTCATTATATGGACTAGAATGCCTGCATTTTACCCTTCATAATGCCTTGGCTGATGAAATGCTGGTCATCTAAACCTCAGTTCACATGTCACAATTTCCCATCTTTATTCTAACCCCAACCAAATCAAGCTAGAGTAAGCAGGATATTTTTATATTCACTGGGTATGCCTTATATTTTCAACAAAAACTGGAGAGTATATCATAATATTCATTTACCTGTTGTTTTATTTTTCAACTAGACAGTAGACAATAGTCTATACTTTAAATCAATTTTTCTCACTCAGAGTAAATGCTCAAAAAATGTGTTGAAATGAATTGATAATGAAGAATCAATTTATCCATCCCATTCCCAGTAATGTAATTTTCTATGTAAGTGGACCCACACATCTCTGTCAGTTTGTTGCACTGTGTGAACTTCTGTGTTGTGAGGAGGCTGAAAGTTATGCCTCCATTATCTCAGATAGCAGCAGGGTCACCCATGGTGGACAGGTTTCAGCTGAGCTTCCAAATTAAGACAGACAAGGGAGTAAGCATTGGTGAATCACTCCTAAAACAACTAGCCATTGAAACCTCTATGAATAGCAAAGAAACACTGTCAGATATAGTGCTGGAAAATGAGCCCCCCAGGTTGGAAGGCACTCAAAAGACTGCTGGGGAAGAGTTGCCTTCTCAAAGTAGAGTTTACCTTGATGACAGAAATGGAGTAACATCCTAGGGACCTCCATTTGCTGATGTGGCATAACTCAAAATGAGGAGAAACAACTGTAAACATCCATTAATAATTGGAACATGGAATATACATAGTATGAATCTAGGAAAATTAGAAATAGTTAAAAAAGAAATAGAGCACATAAACATTGACATTCTAGGCATCAGTGAGCTAAAATGGACTGGCATGGGCCATTTTGAGTCAGATAATAATATGGTCTACTATGCTGGGAATGGGCTGAGATTTAGCTCAGTTGGTAGAGCGCTGTGCTGCAGTCTCTGAGGTCCCTAGTTCAATTCCCAGCACCGCAAAAATGGGAGAAGGACCTGGCAATCCACTCCCAAGGCAATCCCGAAACAGTCAGCCATTGAAAACCCTATGAGGGTCTCTATGAGTCAGATACCAACTCAACAGCACCTAACAACAACATTCTGGGAATGGCAAACTAACAAGAAATGGGGTTGCATTCATCATCAAAAAAGATGTCTCAAGACTGTGCTGAAATAAAATGTTGTCAGTAATATAATAATATCCATATGCCCACAAGGAAGGCCAGTTAATATGACTATCATTCACATTTATGCACCCACCACTAAGGCCACAAATGAAGAAAGGGAAGATTTCTACCAGCATCTGCAATCTGAAATAGATCAAACATACAATCAGGGCATACTGATAATTATTGTTAACTGGAATGCAAAGATTGGAAACAAGAAGGCTCACTAGTTGGAAAATATGGTCTTGGTGACAGAAATGATTCTGGATATCACATGATAGAATTTTGTCAGGTCAATGATATTTTCACTGCAAATACATTTTTTTCACAAATATAAATGGCAATTATACACATGTACTTCACCAGATGGAATATACAGGAACTAAATGGACTACCTATGTGGAAAGAGATGACGGAAAAGCTCCATATCAAATGTCAGAAAAAGACCATCTGCTGAATGTGGATCAGACCATCAACTTCTCACATGCAAGTTCAAACAGAAGCTGAAGAAAATTAGAACAAGTATACAAGAGCCAAGTTATGACCTTGAGTTCAGAGACCACCTCAAGAACAGGTTTAATGCATTAGACACAAATGATGGGAAACCAGATGAATTGTGGCATGACATGAAAGATATTCAAGAAGAAAGTAAAAAGTTATTTAAAAGACAAGAAAAAAAGAAAAGAACAAATTATATATCAAAATTACTGGAACTTGCCCTGGAACGTCTAGCAGCTAAAGTAAAAGGAAGACATGATGAAGTTAAGGAACTAAACAGAAGATTTCAAAGGGCAGCTCAAGAATACAAAAACAAATATTATAATGACATGTGCAAAGAGCTGGAGGCAGAAAAGCAAAAAGAAAGAACATGCTCTGTGTTTCTCAAAATTAAAGAAGTGAAGAAAAAATTCAAGCCTCAAGGGGCAATAATGAAAGATTCTACAGGGAAAATATTAAGTGATGCAGGAAACATCAAAAGAAGATGGAAGAAATACACAGAGTCATTACACAAAAAATAATTGGTAGATGGCTAACAATTTCAAGGGTTGCATATGAAGAGGAACCAATGGTATTGGAGGATGAAGTGGAAGCCACCTTGACAGAACTGATAAAACACAAGGCTCCAGGAAGTGATGGGATATCAATAGAGATGTTTCAACAAACAGATGCTGCACTGGAGGTGTTAACATGTTTATGCCAACAGATTTGGAAAATAGCTACCTGGCCTACTGACTGGAAGAGATCCATATTTGTGCCTATTCCTAAAAATGGGGATCCAACTGAATGTGGAACTATAGGAAAATATTAATATCACACACAAGCAAAATTTTACTAAAGATCATTCAAAAGCAACTGCAGCAGTATATAGACAGGGAATTGCTGGAAAATCAAGCCAGTTTCAGAAGAGGGTGGGGAACCAGGGACATCATTGTTGATATCAGGTGGATATTAGTGGGAAGCAGAGAATATCAGAAAGATGTCTACCTATGTTTTATTGAATACACAAAGGCATTTGACTGTGTGGATCATAATAAATTATGGATAACACTTCATAAAATGAGAATACCAGAGCACCTTACTGTACTTTTGAGGAATCTGTACATAAACCAGGAGGCAGTTGTTCGAATAGAACAAGGAAACATGGCCTGGTTTAAAGTTGAGAAAGTTGTGCCTCAGGGGTGTATACTTTCACCCTATCTCTTCAATTTGTATGCTGAGCAAATAATCTGAGAAGCTGAAGTTTATGAGGAAGAATGCGGCATCAGGATTTGAGGAAAAGTCATTAACAACCTACTTGATGCAGATGACACAACTCTGCTTGCTGAAAGTGAAGAGGATTTAAAGCATTTACTGATGAAGATCAAAGATCATAGCCTTCAGTATGGGTTGTGACTTAACATCAACAAAACAAAAATCCTTAGGACTGGATCAGTATGCAACTTCACAATAAATGGAGAAAAGATTGATGTTGTCCAAGATTTTGCTTTACTTGGCTCTATAATCAACACTCATGGAAGCAGCAGTCAAGAAATCAAAAGACGCATTGCTCTAGGAAAAGCTATGGCAAAAGACCTCTTTAGAGTATTGAAAAGTAAAGATGTCACATTGAAGACAAAGGTATGCCTGCCTCATACCATGGTACTTTCAGTCACATCTTATATTTGTGAAAGCTGGACATTGAAGATGAGAGACAGGAAAAGAATTGATACTTTTGAATTTTGGTGATGGAGACTTCTATTGAATATACCATGGACTGCTAAAAGACCCAATAAATCTGTCCTAGAAGATGTGCAACCAGAGTGCTCCTTGGATGGAAGGAAGGCTAGACTGCATGTTACATATTTTGGACATGTAATCAGGAGAGACCAGTCCCTGGAGAAAGACATCATATTTGGGAGAGTGGCAAGTCAGTGAAAAAAGGGAAAACCCTTCCCCAGATGGATTGAGACAGTGTCTGCCACAATGGGCTTAAACATAAATAAGTTAGTGTACTTGGCAGAGAATCAGGAAGTGTTTTGATCTGCTGTACATAGGGTTACTATTAGTCAGGCTGGACTAGATAACACCTCACAACAAAAACATGTAAGTGGAATAATTCAAAATGTCCAAAATGTGTAGGCTCTTTAATACCAATATACATAGAACCATGATTCATACATCACAGAATGTGCCTTCATTATCTGCCCTTAATTATCAAGTTAGCCACACACTTAAGGGAGAAAAACTGAAGCTCAGATTGGCTCATATATTGTGAGTGTTGTGTTAAGTTTATAATCTAGTGGGCTAACCAGAGTTGCTGAAGCTTTAGAGAAAATCTGCATTAATGTTTTTTCTGCTGTTTATTTGCTGCATTCATTATTCACTTGAAAGTGCATTTCTCAATTAAGTCATTCATCTGCAATTTTCAGTGGAAAATCTTGTAAGCAGTTTCTATCATGTATGCAGAAAGGTAGATGAAATAAAACATTCAGTAAGTAGATATTGACATATAAGTGCTTATAAAAGGAGGTAAGAAGGATCCTAGTTTTATATCTTAGAGATCCTAAAATGATTTTGAAATTTGATAAAGAATAAAGGCATTACTTAAAGGATCAGATGGCAATAGAACAAATAATATCTTTGTAAGGGTAGGTTTCTCTTTCACAATCTCAAACAGAAACAACTTTTTTGAGACTCATTGTCCTTAAACACTACAGTCATAGCAACACTAAAAATGTTTAAATGTAATTCACCTAAACAATAGGGTTTACAGTAGTCAAAACAACAGTGCAGCTTTTAGTTTTGTTTGTAAGACAAATTCAATATAAATTAATAATGTGTATTTTAGAAACTGATATGAAAGAAAGAAAAAAAATACACATGTAGGTACAGGCATGCACATATGTACACTCCCAACAAACAGATTCAAAGTTTCTGAAGCTAACAAAAAGTAAGTCTATTGGGGAGATGGCAAAAAGCCTAAAATGAAAATTATGAAGTTTAAAGCATTTCAGACTTCAGGTGTCAACTGCCTTGGCAGGGAGGATGTTTTTGATAATAGAAACAAAATTTCCTCTTGATCATTTTGGAAATCAATATTGCATTTGTTCAAAAAGTAAACACATATGACAAAGATGTTACTGAATATCTTTTGAAAACTTTATCAGTGACATAAATAAAATTCAGCCACACTCAAGGAAAGTAGTTTCAGCATTTATTACTGTAGAATGTAATGGATAAAGCATATTGTGGCTATCTCGAAATTTCCAACTTAATGAAGAAATTGTGCTTTTCTGTCACCAGATGGCCTGAGCTAATCCTGTGTGCATTATAATCAAAATAAAAAATCTATTCCAAGACTTTTGGAGTTTCTTTTGTTTTCTCCTATCTACTCATCACAAAAGAAAAATATTAAGTGACCAACTGATACTCTCAAGACAGTTACATACATACTATTTTTAATAAAAGGTTTTTTCTACAAGACACTAGAGCTATTCCATTGATTCTGTGCCATAAGTCATACTTATCACTCAATCATAATTCCTGATGTTGATTTTCCATGGTTGACCTGTGTTAAATAAGCATAAATCTAAGTGTCTGTTGAGCACAATGAACAATGCAGTGATTAGTGCCCTTGAGAGCCATTCACAAGTACCAAATCCACTCTCAAGGAATTTATCATCTACTTTAGAAGAGAACATAGCAAAATGAGATAAAAATAATACAATTAAATATAAACTAAATGCTACCTAGAGGAAATCTGAAGTTCTATCATAAAAATGAAGGAAAATGATTTCCAAAGTTATTAAAAAGTTCTGTTTCTAAGGATCAGGAAAATGTTGAAGAACAGAGGAAAGCAGCACACAGAGTACTTTACTGTGAATCTATGAATAAGGGAAGGGAGTAAAGCCAGAAGGAGATGAAGAAACCTGCTTTAATTTGAGTAATGATGGTAAATGAGGTGGCTATATTATGGTGGTCTTAATACCTAGTTGAGTACTGGATATGATGTAATTTGGTTTTTAAAACCAAAGGAGTTTTTAAAACCGGCTGATGGGCTTTGCCTAATGAAATGAAATAAAATGAAAGTTCTGATAAGATTATGTGATTTAAATAGTAAAGAGATTAGCTGGAAAGTTTCATTGATAACTGAAGAATTTATGGTGTAACTTCCGGAGCATTGACTGAGTGCTTACTATATACCAGACACCAACTCAAAGAAGGAAACAGATAGCAAAATTGGAAAATATGGAGAAGAAACATACATTCAAAAGCAGAAGTGAACACACTGCAACTAGTATCAAGAAACTTAATAGATTTCTTGGGATTTTGTGCAGAAGGCTTGGTGAGAAGTAAAGTCAGCTATGAAGAGAATATTAAAATTGAAATCACAAATAAAGATGTACTATCTCAGATAGACAGCAAGGATTAGAGAAATAGTAATATTAGGCTACTGTAAAATTTCTTTCAGAGTAGTTTATTTCAAATTTGAACAAAATATTCATTTCCCCTTACTTTGCAAACCAGAATAATAAATTAAACATATTTTGCACCATTATAAAAAAGACCACACATTCTTGCTTTAATATAAAATATATTAGAAAGAGCATAGTGAAATGAGAAAACGGAGACTATTTTAAACAAATGAACTGTAAGTAAATATCAGTTTTTTAAGTATGGTCCTAATTTTTCTATCAATCAGTTAAATCTTTTATTATGCTAGGCAGAGTTTTCCACAGAAAGGAAGGGTAATTTTATTTGTTTTAAAATGACTCCCAAGTGCTTAGTTATGTTATTATAAAATGAATCTTCTTTGATAAAGACTCAAAGACTATAAAATATATTGTTTCTATAGTGAAATAGAATATTTGCTAGAACTACCAAATAAAAAATGTACTCATCTACAAGTTCTTAAGATAAAATAATGAAAGGGAGTAGATAGAAAAATACATAGGTATATAAAGATTGTTGTTGTTATTGTTAGGTCCCATCTAGATGTGTCCAACTCATAGTGACCCTTATAGGGTTTTCAATGGCTGATTGTTTCAGGATTGCCTTGGGAGTGGATTGCCTTATGCTTCTCTCATTGTTGTTGTTAGGTGCCATGGAATCGATGTCAGACTCATAGCGACCCTACTACAACACGAGAAACAGTATTGTCAGTGCTTCTTTGCTGTTCATAGGGTTTTCAATGGCAGATTGATTTTTGAGATTGGGTTGCCGAGTACTTCTCCCAAGCCTATAGTACCTGGTGTTCCCAGGTGGTCTCTCATCCAAGTACTAACTAGGTACAACCCTGCTTAGCTTCCTAAATCTGATGGGATCAGATGCCACAGTGCTATGGCTGCAGGCAATGTAAAGTTAATATTAGAATATTCACCTATGCTACATTATGCAAAATATATAATAAAACATCTCTTTATAGAGCTCAATGCTTTAGTCATTTTCTAACTTAATTATGTTATAATTCTATTTGGGAATGATTTGTTTTAGGCAAAGGAAACTAAATGCACTAGTTTCACATTTTCAATTTCTCTTCAATAAAACTGCAGTGATTTTGATGTCAATAATGGTATGTAATTAAGTTTATTTTAAAACCTACCCATTTCTTAGAAAATATGGCGCAATTTACATTTATATTGCCAATCCACATACTGAAATAACAGCTTGTTAATTTTCTATGTTAATTGTTAAAATATTTCCTGTTAAATTTCCTTTTGATAATTTAAAAACTTCACTATAGAAAGGAAACGCTTTTAATTAGAAACCAATGCATCATAGATCTTGTTTCCTTGTATAATTTCCTTTTATATAGTTAGCAGTTAGAATTGTTTACAACTATCAATTTTATAGATGAAACCATTTTCGAAAAATATAAGCTTTTGAAATTATCTTACTCAAGATTAACTAGAAAACTAAGAAATGATTCTCATCTTAAAGTGTCAAATAAAACAATCATATTAAACTGAAATGAAAATTAGAGAATTTCATATTCATACATCATGTTTGAAATCCTATGCTGTATCACTATCTGCTGATACGCTTTTTAGTTAGTCCCTTTTATTTTGGAAAACTTAGTTTTCCTTTGTAAAAAATGTACTAGATGTGGCTATTAGCATTATTTATCAAATTCAAGACACAATATGATGCTTTATTTTTGTACTGGGGGCTTAATCCAGGGCTTCAGGCATGCTTTGCAAGTAAGGTATTCTACTACTGAGCTATACCACTGGCCTTTTTATTTTTCAGTTTGAGATAAAGTCTGACTATGTTGTGCAGACTGCCTCTGGCCTCAACCTCAAGATTCTTCTGCCTCAGTCTCCTGAACCACTGGGAGTACAAATGACAACATGGCACCAGGTTACAATTCTAATTCTTTTTGTTTGGTTTGTTTACATTTTTGCAGTACTAGGGATTGAACCCAGGGCCTTGGACACGCTTGGTAAGCTTTGCGCCACTGAATTGCACCCCAGCTAATTTTTTTATTTTTATATTTTGAAACAAGGTCTCTCCAAGTTATGCAGGCTGCCTCTGACCTCAAACTGTGATCCTCCTGCCTTTGCCTCCCAAGTAGGTGGAATTATAGTAGTGAGTCACAGTGTCCAGTTTACACAACTGTTTATTCTTTAACCCTATTTACATATTGTCCATTTTTTCCATCTGACTATACTTAAATCTATGTTCTCAGATTTATCTTTCAATTCATGAATTTTTTTCTCATTTAATTCTTAATGGTTGTTCCAAATACCTATGGATTTTTAAATTAGACATACTGTTTTTCATATGAAGGAGTCTACTGTCTTGACTTTGCCTATAATGTTCAATTTTGCATCCTGTTCCTCTTCTGTATCCTGTTTCTAGTTACAAATGCTTCTTTGCCTCCATTAGAGGCAGTATAACCCAGCATCAGCAGTTAATTAGTTTGCCATAGTTTAAGCCTTATCATGTCCAATTAGGAAGACCAGGATGAACAAATAAATGTTTCCTTACCAGAAGTCTGGCTCCCTAAGCCTGGGCTCTTCCTTGAGCTCTGAGATATCCTCACCAACCAACCAGCACTATCTTTTCACAGCTCACTGTCTCAACTCCAGACAATCCTCATGTCAAGTTTCTGAGTTATAATAATTCCAACCTCATCCCTTCATTCCACCAAAACTAGGAATAGTAGTTGCTTCCTGCTCTTCCTAATTCCACAGTATCTCACTGTTCTCTGAATTCTTCCATACCTATTTAGCATTTTTATAATGTTAAATTTAAACTATTTATAATATATATTTATAATATAATATTAAATTATTTTTGCTGGAATGACTGGACCCTAGCTGGACCTCTTCACTGGATCACAGTTGTCACATTCTCTAAAGATAATATTCATTCATACGAGTTTAATCACAAGGATATTTAGCCAAATGTCCAATAAATTAAGGTTCTTGGGCTCTACTCTAGACTGGGTGAATGAGAATATCTGTTGGATATTCTTATGCACACTGAAGTTTGAGAAGCACTGGTCTAGAGCAGAGGTTGGCAAAACACAGACTGCTAGTTAATGTTGCAAATAAAGTTTTATTGGAACCCAGTCATGCCTTTACATTTAATCATTTATGACTGCTTTGCTTATAATGACTGAGTGCAGTATATATTAAAAGAGACTTTATGGTCTGAAATGCATAAAGTATTGACTGACTTGTACCATCAAAATTTGCTGACCTCTGGCCACAATGCAGCACAGTCTAAAGTTGGGTGTTAAACAGATGATTCTGTGAATTTTTTCAGGCTGTTTTAACAACTGGCCAAGAAAATAGATATAACACATCGAACACATTAGTCCAACTACTTCTTTCAAAATATATTCCTCTTGCCTATGTTTCTGAATATATTATAACATACTGTGTGAAAACACATCAGAATTCAGAATTAGAACTTGGTAATAACGAAATAATGAATCTATTTAGCTTTCTAAAATGTGTTAGAATAAAATGGTATTTCTGTTACTCTGATTAGTGCACTGAAATAAATCTGAAACGCAATGTTAGAATGAGATAAGCTTTTTTAATAGAGAAAAATACAGCTTTTATAGCTTTAAACTGATACGAGCCACAAATGAACAACAAAAATGACCCTACACATTATTTTAGCCCTTATATGAGTAAACTGCAAATTGCATCTTCTGAAACATTATCAAGCAATACAATGGTTTAATATTGAAATCAATATTCACACCCTGTTTACTCAACCTATATAGTGTTTTCACGACATAGTTCTTATTAAGGACACGTATCTAGCATGGAAATAGATTTGTTGTGATAGGAGAGTTGATGGGATCATTACAAAAAAAAGGGTTTTATCTATGTATGTCATATACACAGGAAATTGCTATTCAAGTAGAAGTTAAAAATTTTAGAATAAAGCTAGAAACATTTTCTATTTCTCATCTCAGAAGTAGGCTCTGTTTAGAAGAGGAAATAAAGCTAGGAATGGTAATTGGAAATTTACAATCAAGGAACACAAGTCTATATTTCTTAACATATCTCTCAGACCA
This sequence comes from Pedetes capensis, assembly GCA_007922755.1. Lineage (NCBI taxonomy): Eukaryota > Metazoa > Chordata > Mammalia > Rodentia > Pedetidae > Pedetes > Pedetes capensis. The sequence goes on from VMDO01006659.1 coordinate 65,950, forward strand.
ATTTGTTTTGTTTTGTTTTGTTTTGTTTTGTTTTGTTTTGTTTTGTGGTACTTGAGGATTGAACCCAATGGTTTGTACAAACTTTGCAAGTGCTCTGCCTCTTGGCTGCATCCCCTGCCCATTTTCTATTTTTGAAATTGGGATCTTACTAAATTACCCAGGCTGTGTCCTGCCTCCACCTACTGAGTTGCTGGGATTAAAGGCATGCCTCACCCTGCCAAACTAGAATTATTTTGTTAATGGAAGAATCCAACTTGTTTTTAAATCTAGATTCCTTTGCTCTACATAATGTTACTGGGACTCATTAAAGTTAATACTTTAATTTGTGGCTTTTTATTGTTCAGTCTATTCTAGTGTACAAATATGCCACAATTTGTCTTTCCATTCTCCTGTTGATGGGCATATGAATTATTTCAGAATGTAATTTTTGAGGCTAAAAATTAACATTGATTCACTAATGATTCAGCAAAGGTGGCAAAATAAGAAAAAGTAATAAAATATAATAAATTTTTGTCAGTATGAAACAAAGTATAGTGTAAAACTAACTTTAATGTTCTGAAGTTCTTCACCTTAAAAATCTCCTCTTTAGGTACAGCATGGTGGTTTATGCCTTTAATCCCAGTGACTCAGGAGGCAGAAGCAGGAGGATCACAAGTTCGAGGCCAGAGGCAGCCTGCATAATTTAGTGAGATCATGTATCAAAAAATACAAAGTAAAAGATGGGCTGGGGTTATGGCTCTGTGATTGAGTGCTTGCAAAAACAAAAACAAAAACAAATGTGTGAGGACCTGGGTTCCATTCCCCAGTACCAAAAAAAAAAAAAAAAAAAAAGAAGAAGAAGGAGGAGGAGGAGGAGGAGGAGGAGGAAAGAAAGAAAGGAAAAAAGAAAGGAAGAAAGAAAACAACAGAACTTCCTCCTTAATTGAAAAATAGTACCTACTTGATAGTATAGATATGAGGATTAAAGTGTTAATATGTAAACCTTTAATAGCAATGCCTGCTACTACTAAGGGCTCAGTGGATGCTAGCTTTCATTGTTTTTGTTATTACAGAAAAAGGTAATGAAGAGTCTAAAAATAAGTAACATTCTATTATCTTGGAATATAATATTACTGACTTAATTTTCTGTTATTCTTCGATGGAAAACATGACCTAGAAGCAGGGATTGCAGGTCACCTATCTGTGTGGATGTGAGAGGTCAGATTAAGTGAGGGTTAGAAGTACATTGCTGCAATATTTTACTACATTGATCTTTGCTCATAAATTTTGCTGTATAATTAGAAGTTGACTCTTGAATTTTTATTATTCTAGCATAATGGTTTAGTAGCAGCATGCTAATAGAAATAATTTTTTGTAAAAATTAAATGATATAAGTAGTTATACACACATACATCTATGCTACTTTAAGTTAGAATAATATAAACAAAACAATCCACTAGAAAAATAATCAGTTTCAATCTAATTTTCTTCAAAGTAATTTAATACTTGAGTTGATGTTAAAAAAAAACAAACTAAAGCATTACTTTAAAATTATGTTAAGTTGTATTTCCCTTTTTAAATCATTTCAGCAAAATTAAGTGAAAGCATGTTTTTGCTGGATTAGTCAAAACTAAGCATTGAAGTAAGAAAAATCCCATTAAATTTTCTAAATGTTTTCACTTTTGACTTCATTTTAAATTAAAATTGTAATTCTCCTTTCATGTAAAAAATGGTGTTGTGATTTGAAATAGTATTGGTACGGAGAAGCATTTTCAAAATAAATTTTGTTTGTGTTTCTATGTTAGGACCTAGCATTTTCTTTCTTCCTCATTGTTATCATTCTTAAGCTCTCAGAAGATTAATCCAAGAAACATCAGTGTACTCAAGGTCTTTCTTAACACTAGATGCTGATAATATACCAGAAACTGTAAGGTAAAATTTTAGGAAGCTACAAGTTAAAGGAATGAACACTGATCCCCCAATTTCTCACAAATATGTGAAAAGTTGTTTAGACAACACAAAAAAAGAAATTCCAGCAAGAACTCCTATATGGGCACACTCCTGAGGGAATGGTGGCTTTGGAAATATCTTATTTCAAGAATGACTCTAATATGACCAGGTCTTTTTCTTAGACAACGTGGGTCATGAGTTCATTTGGATCCCAGTGAGAACTAACAAAAGCTGGCTCACACCAAAAGCTGCTGTGAAAGACAGAGAAGCTGCAAGTCTATGACAAGGAGAAGAAACCACTGCCAGGGTGGTAGCCACATGGTTATTTTGTTCTCCATTCTTCAATGAGCTGGTAAATTCCTTTTCAACAGTGATGTGAATAGTATTGCCTTGAATGTCACTGAAACTATATCACCTCACAATATTGGACAAGTATAAATTCCTCTTCCTCAACTACAAGGAAAAAATTATACGTTCATGAGAAAGAGGCAATACTGAAAACAAGACAGTTTAAGCAGAAAAAAGAATAAGACAAATCTCCCACTCCGCTTACTCCAAGAACATGCTACTTACTGCAAAGAATACTTCACCTCCCCTTGTCCCACTAAATGAGAAGAGGTGGAGCTTTAACTAATTTCTTAATTTGTATCCTCAAGGGAAGCAATTAGGCCTTTCATCGCTGTGAAAGAACTTAATCTAAAATCAAAAGAAATATTTTTCTATCATAACTATCCAATGGAGACATGAACCACATATGTAATGTATTTATTTTTGTTTTGTTTTGTGGTAATGTCTTGCTCTATAGCAGACTATGTAACAGGCTGGCATGTCGCAAAGGCAATTTAAAACTTTCTAGTTGTCATATACAAAAAGTAACAGATGAAATTAATTTTAATTGCAAATGTTATCCAGGGTATACTCAAAATTTTTATTTTGAAGTGCAATAAATGTTAAAATTAAATTGTAGTCTTTTAAATACTATCTTCAAAATCTAGGGTTTCAAACCTATGAAAAATTGGGTTCAGGTGCAGGTTCAATATACTAAAATGTAGAGGGTTCAGGTTCAGTTTGGGTTCTGATTTTTTTTTTCCCCGCTACTGGAGAGTTGAGCCCAGGGCGCTCAACCACTGAGGCATCCCCTCAGCCCATTTTTTACTTTGTATTCTGATACAGGGTCTCGTTAAGTTACTCAGCTTTGGAAATACTCTAGCTTTGACCTTGAGATCTTCCTGTCTTCACCTCCTGAATTGCTGGGATTGAAGGTGTGCACCTCCTCTCCCCACTCTGGTTTAAATTTTTAATGTTATGTATAGAAATCTGAATAAATATTTTTTCAATTTTTCAACATTAATGTATTATAAAATAGCTAATGATACAAACTACATAAACAAACATTAAAAGCTGAGCCTGAATCCAGTATTTCACTGGTTTAGGGTTCAAGTTTGGTTTCAGAAAACACTGAAAAATACTAGAACTCAAACAGAGTCAGAGTTCTGTTTGAAGCCCTGGTATCTAAACATAGGATTTAAATCCGAACTTGAACCAAACAAAATCCTCTAAATTTTAATATTTTGAACCTGCACCTGACCTTGAACATAATTTTTCATGGGTTTGAAGCCCCGCTTCCAGCATACCTCAATTTGGACTAGCTGCACTTGAAATGCTCAATAGCTGCAACTGGTCGGAGGCTATCATATCAGATAGCAGAGTTTTAGTTCAAAAAATGTTGGTGTAATATTAAAAAGTAATCAAGAATTGTTTGTCATGTCCATTTTCATTGTCATGCTCGAATTATTTTTCCTTAGCTTAAGAACATCCAGCTCCTTTTCACAATGATGTTATGCTTACTGTTTTTATGCTACTGAAACATTTATTACACCTGGAGTACATCTGGAATAAGATATTTGGCAAATATATAATTTTTATTTTTCTACTTACTTGTTCCTAGACCTTTAACACTTAAATTCATTTCTCCACTAACTGGAAATAATTTTTCTGCATGCTAAGACATTTTATATACCTTAGGTATATATAATAAGGTATACCTTTTTAGTCATTCTGAAATTGGCACATCTTTCTACATGTATGACACAATTAATCTATTTTAAAATTAACTCTTTATAAATTAATACCTCTCTTAAAGTGCTATCATCTGCATGGGACACATATTCTACGTATTTGTAAACTATAATATGTATTTTATGTATTTTAACATTTATGTTTGTTTTAATGTTGACATAGGATAATAATATGCCTCTAAAAACCCCAGCTATTCACATAAGAATTGCTATTTTGCCAAGTTTCCTTAGGTTGTAGGATTTTTCTTTTTAAAAGCTCTATACTTTTGAAACTAAACTATCATATTTTATTTTTGGATAATGATCTGATCCTTTGAAAACAGAGTATTGATATAGGTGTCTAATGCATTAGTTATTTCTTTCAGCTTTGTTTTGTTTAAAAATTCAGTGAATATATTGTATATGGTTGTCAAATCACTAGACAGTCATGGAAAAGAACATATAAAATCCATGGAAAAACTAGTTTTACATTATAGTTTAACATTTATGCCCATTTCAGTAATATAAACTCCTTAAACATAAGCACTTTTAACCTTTTTCAACAAATTATTATTGCCATATTATTCATATAGCTTATTAAATCTTACTTGTATGAGTTAAGTACTTAAAGATTTAACTGAAGTCCTGTATTTTGGGGCACTATTTTGAAGTATTGTTTAAGAAAGTCACAGAAAGAAAAATAAATTAATTGGGCATTGACATTCTTCATAAGACTTTTATTCTTCACCATCATTTCTTGTTTTCATAGTACTCAGTCTTCTATTTACTAATTATATTAGCTTTATGCTATAGTAAAAAAACCCTGAGATAATTAACTTATAGGAGAAAAATTTTACTCAGCTATGGGTTTTAGAGCTTTTAGGCTGTGATTGAGTGGCCTCTTTGCTTTGGATCTTTGTGACAGTACTGGATGACAATGGTGAAGGGCCTTTGGTGTAGCAAACCAGCTGACCTCCTGAGTCAGGAAACAAAGCAGAAGAGGAAGAGACAGGGGTCCAATAATCTTTGAGAATATGCCTTTATGACCTAAGAACCTACAAGTAGGTCCCACCTCCTAAAGTTTCTTCCATCTTCCAATAATGCCTGCCTGGGGACCAAGTCTTTCACACATGAAACTTTGGAGGACAAGTGCCCCAGCCATGGCAATAACCGTCTTAAAATTTTCTAAGATTCTAAGATTCCTAGTTACATCAAGCTTAATATTACATGGACCATTTGTCCTTTCCACCATTTTGAAAGGGATGCATAAATTCCATGTCATTTCCATGATTACTCAAAGATTCATATTAGTGGTTCTCATCTAACATCTGAAAGTCTATTTTGGAATCATAAAATAAAAATTATCCAGACTTGGAAACTTGTTACTATTTCTAGGGATGATTACATTCTTATCTCCTCATCAAAGCAAAACATTTGGACTTTTAAACTGTGTTTGGACTAATGAGTTTGAGAAAATGGATGATTAGGTCAGGAGTTTTGCTTACTCTGTATAACCAGTCAATTTTGTAACATCTTTGCTAAGCTCTTCTATATGTACTTTGGATTGAAAACAGTTCTTCAAAGCCCTTTTGATTATTACTTTTATAGACATCAGTTTGATACCTTCTTACTGCAATTCTAAAAAGTTATCTTCAAATAATTAATTATCCTTTTTCATAGTGCTATATTAGCAGCTGTCATCAGAAATTAGAAAGCAAGCTACAGTTTCTAGGGGCAAATATTCTGATGAGTCCTTTGATGTTGAATGTAAGACTTGCAGGATCCTAAATATGGGCAGAAGTGTTATCTTGACGGAAAATGATAAATTCATGTTAATCCTCAAAGGGAAGATAAATAAGGAGATAGAAATATAGGATATGGAGCCGCAAGAATAGTTCACAAGGTAATTTCACCACAGAAAACACATAAATATGCAAGGCCTTAGCAAAGTTATTTGACAAACAGGTTATTGGAAGTGGTTTTGTGGGAGAAAATTGGTGAGACTGAGGCACTTTGACAACAAGAGACATGCCTTCAGTAATGTTAAAATCATAAAAAATATTAATATAGTCCCTCAGCTCTCATATACCATGAAATCTAGGGGTTCAAGGAAAGTTTATTCTAATCTCCAAAAGACTAGTGTCATTTACGTCTAAGTTATGTATTGGTTATAGAACAAGCATAATCATAAATCTAAACAGTGAAATAGTCATCTTCACTCTTTCTTTAAACTCCTAAGAAAATTACCTGAGCATGAGGTCCTCATCTTTTTTGAAATAAATAGCTATCATTAATCCTTGTGAAATTATCAATCTCTGGGTCCTGACAGTGCAGAAGTATAACTCATTATGATATTTTTCTTTTGCTACTCAAAGATTTCAGTTCTTTGTTGTTCTAATAATTGAATATTGGTACAGTAAAGCTTGCTAGCCTGCAACAATAGCAGCGTGGCATTTGATTCCGTTAGGTATTGGAAGCTAAGCAAGGTCAGGCCTGGTTAGTACTTGGATGGGAGACCATCTGGGAATACCAGGCCCTGTAGGTTTAGGAGAAGAACCCAGCAACCCACTCCCAAAAATCAATCCTCCATTGAAAACCCTATGAATAGCAAAGAAGCTCTGACAGCAGTGTTTCTCCTGTTGTATGCAGGGTTGCTATATGGCACCTAACAACAACAACAACAAAGCTTGTTAGCCTACAGCTATACCACTGTGGTGTCTGATCCCATCAGATCTTGGAAGCTAAGCAGGGTAGGGCATGGTTAGTATTTGGATGGGAAACTGTCTGGGAACGTCACGTGCTGTAGGCTTGGGAGAAGTTCCCAGCAACTTACTTCCAAAAAGCAATCAGCCACTGAAAACCTTATGGATATGCTATGAGTCGAACACCGACTTGATGGCACCTAACAACAGCAGAGCTTGCTGAGTATCTTAGTAGGATTATTGTCAAAGCATAATTTGTCAATTTGTTTGAATGCATTCAGTGTTGCTCTAGGTACATAGCTTCTGATGTGATTTAGCTAAGTTTCAGCTCATAGGATATTATGCTATGTGGCCAATGACTCCTATTCTCATTATGACTTTGTTTCCTTATTGGGACATATCAATTATATGCTTATTATATTTCAAAAATGACTCAATTTCTCTTTCACCTCCAGGTCCCTGACCATGACTACATATGCTTTGGTATATTTGTTTACAACAGGTTCTTTCTCTACCAAACATCGTTGTTGCTTTTTTAAATTTGGCTTTCATTCAGAAATAAGCTTATTAGTAAAAAAAAAAAGAGTGCTGCTCTTTCATAACTTCTAATCCTTCTCAAATATTTTCTCCATTCAAATTACGATAAATTCTAAATTTTGCTCACATTGCCTTTTTTTGCTCACATTGCTATTACTTTGATTTAGACATAAAATTATTTCAAATATTTTTAGTTTATTACTCTTCAGCTGGTTTCCAATCACAATCTTCCCTTTTTGTTTCTATTTTCTCAATAATGAGATCAAGTAGCTATAATTTTGTAGGTGAAATAAGTAAACAAAAATGAAAACACTCGATTAAAGAAAAATACAATCAAGCTAGTCCTGATCATAAAAATGTATTTTGTTGGAACATTTCAAAAAGAGAAGATCCTAAAGGGCTCTGTCTGCTTTGGTTATCTACTTTCATGAAGCACACTTTAAATCTGTCCCTTTCATGAAACGTTCAGGCATAAATACATAGCCAAGCATGTCTCCACAAGAGTTTTCATAAGACAAACTGTTGTGGCTCAAACACTATAAAAATGCCTTTGATTTCTATTGAAATATTTAATTCAAAAGCACGATTCACAGTGTTAGAGAAAATGATAAAATAGTTGAGAATAAAAAATAATAGACATTTGTAAGCTCAGATTTACATATGCACCGTAACATTTTATGGCCATTATACTATCTATATAAAAAGAGCTAGAAATAAAATATCTGAGTTTAAAATGATATTTCTTTAACACCATATTTTCTTCTTTGTATGATATATATCATTACTGCACAAATTATTCATTATGGTTATTATTTTATGTATGATCTTGACCAGGTGTTTATGCTTTGTGCTACAAGTAACCCTGGGTAGATAAGAAAATTGACACTCATAGACAGATTTACCAAAAGTATAAGTGATCTTTGGATGTCTAAAACCATGTAGTTCAAGAAAGGAAATCTTCTAAGACTAAAGATCACTTCAAGATATGGAAATAAGTTCCAGAAAGGGTATAGCTAATATACTCAACAAAATTTAATAAAATCTTACATGTACAATGCGGCAGCCGAATTCCATTAAGTGAGAAAAATGGGATCAGAATGTGAGGCTAATAAAAAAAAGTTGCTAAATCTAAAGAAATGCTAAATGCAATGCATAGCAGATCCATTACTACTCAAGCAAAACCAAAGACAGCCTCACAAGTGCTAAGACCTTTAAGAACAAATTACTCACATAAATGTTCTAGGTGAAATATAAACCAAAATAAAGATCTCACTAATAGCCTATTCTGTTTAGTCTGCTGTAAGATGATTCCATGGACTGATTGTCTTGTAAACAGTAAGAATTCTCACAGCTCTGTAAGCCAGAAGTCAAAGATCAAGGTAGCCAGTAGACTTGCTATTGCTATCTGCTGAGGGTCCAATTCCTGGTTCATAGATGATGTCTTTTGGCTATAATATCACATGATAGAAGGGTTCAGAGACATCTCTGGGGGAATCTCTCATAAAGCACTAATCCCATTCATGAGTGCTCCACTTTCAAGACGTAATCAGTTCTCAAAGTCCCCAGTGTCTAATGTCATCAACTTAGAGGTTAAGATTTCAACCTATGCATTTGAAAAGGACACAAATATTCAGTCACTGTTGTTAGGTGCCGTCAAGTGGAGTCTAACTCATGGAGACTCTATGTACAACAGAACAAAATACTCTCTGACATTGTGCCATGCCTGGAACTATTGTCAGTGCTTTTCTGCTATTCATAGGGTTTTCAATGGTGGATTGTTTCAGGAGTAGATTGCCAGGTCCCTCTCTCTAGCCTGCAGCACCTGTTGTTCCCAGGTGGCCTCCCATCCAAGTACTAACCAGGCCAATCCTGCTTAGCCTCTAAGATCAGATGGGATCAGATACTAGGGTGCTATGGCTGCAGACATTTAGTCATTATTATTTATGTAAGGAAGGGAGTACGTGAAAAGATTCTTCAGATTGTATGTTCTTAGGGAAATACAAAGTAAAACAGCAATGAGATACCACTACACACTTATTAGAATGGGTACAATCCCCAAAACTGAAAAGGACAAATTCTGGAGAAGTTGTGGGGCAACAAGAACTCTGATTCATTGTTGGTAGGAATGCAAATGTTACAGCTACGTTGGAAGAGAAGTTGGCAATTTTTCACAAAATTAAGTACATTCTTACTAAAAGATCTAGCAATTGTACTCATTGGTATTTACCCAAAAGAATTTAAAAACTTACAAAAAATAAACCTGCCCATGAATATTTATAGCAGCTTTATTCATAATTTCCAAAACTTGGAATCAACCAAGATATTCTTGGGTAGGGGATTGAATAAATAAACCCTGGTACATACAGACAATGAAATATTGTTCATTACTAAATCAAGATGAACTATCAACCCGTGAAAAGATATAAAGAAAGCTTAAGTGCATATTGCCAAGGGAAAGAAGCTTATCTGAAAGGGTGCACACTGTATCATTCCAGTGATGTGACATTCTGGAAAAGGTACAACTATGAAGACATTAAAGATCAGTGTTTTCCAGGGACTGGGTGGGGAAGATGAATGGACAGTGCAGAGAATCTTCAGTTCAGTTAAAATATTCTGTATAATACTATAATGGTAGAAACATGCTATTGTACATTTGTCTAAATCCATAGCCTATATGACACCCATAGGGAACACTAATGTAATCTGTGAACATTGGGTGATTATGATGGGTCAATATAGGTTCATCAGTCAAATGTACTACTGTGATGTGGGATGTTTGCCATGGGAGAGGTTATGTACGTGTGAAAGCAGAGCATGTACGGAGTATTTTCATGCTTTCCTCTCAATTTTGTTGAAAACCTAAAACTGCTTATATTCTTTATAAAAAGAACATTAGTAAGTAATGGGCCTAATAAAAAATAGCAGAAATTCTAAAGTATACAATTGTCCCAAAGTATTTCATCATAATTGTAAAAGTGAATTTTTTAAAAAATACTTAAAATAAAAATTCAGTGTCTATAGTAAACATTTTGTTGTTGTTAGGCGCCATCAGGTCAGTGTCTGACTCATAGAAACCCTATGGACAACAGACAAAACATTATTGTCAGTGATTCTCTGATATTCGTAGGGTTTGAAATGGCTGATCTTTGGGGGAGGAGTGGGCTGCTGAGTCCTTCTCCTAAACCTACAGCACCTGGTATTCCCAGGCTCTTTCCTATGCAAATGCTAACCAGGCCTGACCCTGCTTAGCTTCCAAGATCTAATGGTATTGGATGCCACAGTGGTATGGCTGCAGGTTAGTAAATATTTTAGCAATGTGAATTTAAAGTTTTCTTAAACTTAGAGCAAGAGAAGGAGAAAAATGCTAAATTTTTCATATTAAGCAAAAATGTTAAGAGAGATTTTTCACAAAGTTAGTTTAATGATCTGGATTCAGTTTTGTGCAATCAAAGGTATTCTTTAAATTTAAGCCACAGTCTCATAAGTAACTGGCAGCTCTTATAGGGTTGGATTGCTCTGATAACTTTCTAGGAACACTTTTGGCAGAAAATGCTTGTTGACTTATGGAACACATCCTGAAATAGATGTGCTTTGGTCGTTGTTTTTTTTTAAATGCTAGTGACTAACTAAATATTGTGAAAATACTTTCATTACTTTCTCCAATCCTTTCATCTTAACTTCTTTCCAAGATTTTTGATTTGTAATTTGTTGTCAGATGCCGTCAAGTCAGGTCCAACTCCTAGCGACCCTATACAGCAAAAGGAAACACTCCCAAATTCTGTGCCAGTCACACAATCTTATTTATGTTTAAGCCCATTGTTGCAGACACCATGTGAATCCATCTAGTTGAGAGTTTTCCTTTTTTCATTGACCTGAAGATTTTTGATACATCAAATATAATGACAGCTATGTTGATTATCTCAATAATTTTTATAACTACTTTTTATTCCTTTATCTCATGTAATTAACTGTTGAGTATAATTTACTTTTTTTCATAGATTATTCACAAATGCTAAAAAGAAAACCTAACTTTTTGATTCTTACTCTACTGCTGGTCAAATTTCAGCAAATCTTGTAATATAGCTAAAAAGAAGTTTATATTTTTATATGCCTTGTATCTCAAAATAATGATTTTTAAAAAGGTAGAAAATTTAAAAGTCCTAACTCGAAGGTACCTAACAACAACAATCACAAAGTCCAAGACAAACCATAGAACAGAGAACATTCTCTCTTATCTTTTCAGAAATAGAAACATCTCACCAAATGATGGTCAAATTCAAGCTACAAGTGTCATTATTTGTTTGACAAGTTCATTCTTTCAGAAGGTTTTCATAACAGCAAAACCTTTTTATAATCAAGTTGTATCATACATTTTAATTTTTCTCTTTACTACATTATTGAGGGACTGAGATTTGGCTCAGTTGGTAGAGTGCTGCGCTGCAGTCTCTGAGGTTTCGAGTTCAATTCCCAGCACCACAAAAATGGGAGAAGGGCCTGGCAATCCACTCCCAAGGCAATCCCGAAACAGTCAGCCACTGAAAACCCTATGAGGGTTGCTATGAGTTGGATACCGACTCGAAGGCACCTAACAACAACAACAACATTATTGAGATCCTAGCAAGATTTGCATACCTGATCTTGCTCATTGGCACTAATATACTGATCCTAAACAGGGTCCATGAGAAACCTTGCCTGCTTTGGACTTCAGCTTTTAGCTCACTTGGAACAGTCCCACCAACCAATAAACTGAACCTTTGCTCCTTATGGTACTGAGACTTGTGGTTAAATTCTTTCACCCAGTCACTTGCATAGTTTCTATCCAGATTTACTTGCCCTCTACTACTGAGTGGTAATTACTGAAACTACAAACAGTTCTATATTGTTTTTTAAACCCTTCGTATTTGAAAAATTATAATTACTACCTTTTTATGTTTATCAATTATCTAATATTTTAAAAAATCTTTTACTCACTTTTTTGTATTTTTACTGCTGAACCATATAGATCCAACGCCTCTATCATCCTTATTTCAACATAGGTATATAATCTATAAAATATATTTTGTTCTTGTCTCAAAATTTATTTTATATTTACTCTTTTTTATAGTTGACATTTAGTTCAACATTTTTAAGACTTTATTTTATTTTATTTACGAACGTATATTATTTATTAGTTAAAATGCACCCCCTTTTTTCTAATTTTTTGTAGGCAATTTCTCTTTTCCCTCTAGAAGATTCTAACATTTTTTCATTATTATTAATTTAAGGAAATCTCACTATTAGATGTCAATGCATGTCTCTGTTTTTATTTATTCCTTTGGGGATATAGTGTTATTCCTAAACCTGAGTTCCTGTTAGTTTCTTTGTTGTTGTTGTTGTTGTTGGGTGCCATCAAGTCTGGTCCGAGGCATAGTGACCCTCACTGGGTTTTCAATGGCTGACTGTTTTGGAATTGCTTCAGAAGTGGGCTCCCATGGACATCTCCCATTTTCATGGTGCTAGGGATTGAACCAGGCCTATAGCTGTATTCCTGTGGCATCCAGTCCTGTCAGATCTCCAAAGCTAAGCAGGGTAGGGCCTGGTTAGTACTTGGATGGGAGAAACCCTAGGAAAACCAGGTGCTGTAAACTTGGGAGACTGACCCGGCAACCCACTCCCCAAAATCAATCCGCCATTGAAAACCCTATGAACAGCAGAGAAGCACTGACAATAGTGTTTCGCCTGTTGTATGTAGGGTCTGAGTCGGATACCTAATGGACGGCACCTAACAACAACAACAACAACAGGGATTGAACCTGGGTCCTCAAAGCTAAACCCCAGACTCTGTTAGTTTCTTTAGTTTAAAAAAAATCCTATTTTATTTCTTTAAATATTTCCTCAGTCTCATTTTCTCTATTTTCTTCTTCTGTAATTCTTATTAGAGCTGTTTGGGCATCTCACTTGTTCCTCCTTTACTTTTAACTTTTATTTCATTTCTTCCTCATATTTATGTCTTTATTTTATACTTCCATAAATCTGTCTTCCAATTAATTACTCATCCATTTTATTTAGTCTGTTGAACTCTTATTTTTTCTTTCAATTTCAAAGATAATTTTATTTCTAAAATTTACATTTGGTTCTATTTATAACCTGATTTTTCTATTTAATAATAACCTGTTCTTGCAATTAGGTTTCTTTTCTCTCTTTTTCTCTTCTCAGAACATGTAAGTATCCTTTAGTTGGTAGTTTATTTGCATCCTTTTGTAACATAATCCATATAGCAATATACAACCTGTAGGTTGCATATGTCGACTCTTTCTTAGGGAACTTTATTCGCATGTGAGTTTTGTAATTTTAGAATATCGCCAGAGGAAGTTGTTTTTTATAGAATTTATCAGTTGTGGAGTTATTTTCAGGGACCATTTTTTTTCTATCTCTATCAGGATCCCTTGGGTTTTGCTGTTCTGGGCCTATTTATATTAAATTTTCAGCATGAGTTTTTCATATTTCAAGCTAGAATGAACTCGTAAGACACAATATGCAATGTACAGGATCAGAATTCTGATTTCTTACAGAAGAGTTTTTCAACTCATTAGTCAGGATTGTCAATTTATTCCTGTGGTTATCATCTGTCAGCTTTCATAGAATATAGCCAGAGTTTCACATATCGAAATTATATATGGCAATAAAATAGCAGACTCAGATACAGGTAGAGATTATTCATATTCCACTTATTTGCAGTTGTCTGAGTGGCACATCTAATATGAAACAAAGCCATAGACAGCTGAAGTTTTTGTAAGACATATAAAATTGTCTCTTTCTTGAGAATCATTACTGTTTACTATTTCCTGCTACGTATGACTGCATCTCTATTTAATGTACTACTTTGTTTCCTAGCTAGATTTCCAGATCCTTTTCTTCTGATTTCTCTGTTTATCTTCAGCAGATAATTTTTGTTTTATAATTTAGGTCAAAGTTTCGTGTATTTACTATGAAGTATTTTTACTTCTCTGGCTTCATAAATCCTTATATTAAACTCTGGATTAGTGAACATTCTCAGGAACTTTTTCCACCAAGGGCTCTGGCTGAATTTCTGACAAAACTGTCCTGGTTCCTTGGTGAAGCCCCAAAATACCTGCTTTAACTGGAGTATGGAGTTTCAAGAGAGGATCAGGGTAAGACTATTTGATTAGGACAATAAGGCAAGTATCTCTGTTGTAAATAAAATAACACCACAGTTGCCTAGCATTCACAAGTCGCTGGTTTTATCCTTAACATCAAAAACAAAACACCAAAAAAGAAAGAAGAAAGGAAGAAAGGAAGGAAGGAAAGAAAGAATGAACGAATGAACCATGGATGAGATCAGCCTAACTCTGGATAATGCTGTTCTCTAGAAAGGATATTTCTTTTCCTCTACCAGGTATTTGGGAGTTGCTTCTAATTCTTTAGCCTGCAGAGAACTCTAAGGCTACACAAAGCCTGGTGGCTCTCATAGCAGGGACAGAATTACACACAGTTCTCTAGTAGGATGTAAAGAAGAGTTGTCTATAGGCATATTGTATGTAAATCTTAAATAACTGGAATGAGACTTATAGAGCGAATTGTCTGAGCTAACTGGAAAATAGTCAACAAGTGAATATATATCCTTTTGTAACTATTATATATATATGTGTGTGTGTGTGTATATATATATATATATATATATATATATATATATATATTTCCATTATCATAACATTAATCATAACAAGCCTATCACTTATGTTTTTAGGCTTGTGGCTTGCATGGTGTCTGGTAGTACCCCATTTCTTTAACTGATGCATAAATAATTCAAATCAGCTTTTAGATTAATAAAATGTATAATCTTCTGCCTCTGCCAAGAGCAGCAGGCACTTCCTAAGAAGTCTGGCTTCTGGTTTAAAACATGTGTGTGATGTTTTGAGGCCTGACCACAGACAGTTATAAAGATCTTACCTGCAAGTCTTCATGGAGAAAGCCACCCTCCCCACACTAGACTTGGCACACAGGAGTTGCAACCAAGGAATTAGACCTCCTGCCTGGCCATTGTTTCTTGCATACTTTTATTCCTAGTCTGGCACTTGCACTCCTAGGTCTGTTGACCCGAGACTTTGAGTAGAGTTCTTTTTCAGGTTCCCCGGCTAAGGTCTCCTCATTGAGAGGAGCAAAGGAAACTTGGAGACACTTCTCCCCACTCTACCTTAGTAATCAATACTTTCCCATCCCTACTTTGCTTTCTTTCCCACATGATTGTCAGATCATGGAGCTGTGAGGGCTTGCAGGTTGCTGTGATGCTGAAAGCTATGTTACTGATATTTCAGACACTACCAGGGATATCCATGGTGGACAGGTTTCAGCTGAGCTTTCAGACTAAGACTGACTAGGAGAAGGATCTAGCAGGTCAGTCCCTAAACAATTAACCATTAAAAACCCTATGAGTAGCAGAAATGTATTCTCAAATATGGTGCTGTAAAATGAGCCCACCCTCCCAGGTTGGAAGGCATACAAGAGATAACTGGGGAAGAGTTGCTTTCTCAAAGTAGTAGTTGTTGTCATTAGGTGCTGCAGTTGAGTTGGGCCCAATTACAGCCACCCTCATAGGATTTTCAATGGGTAATTGTCTCAGGATTGTTTTGGGAGTGGATTGCCACGCCCTTCTGTTCTTGTGCTGCTGGGGATCGACCTCAGGTCCTCAGAGAGTATGGAGCAGCACTCTACCAACTGAGCTAAGCCCAGCCCTCTCAAAGTAGAGTTGAACTTCATAATGAGAATGAAGTAAAGCCCCTGGGATCTTCTTTTGCCGTTGTGGCAAAACACAAAATAAGAAGAAACAGTGGTTGAAACAATGGGCTCAAAAATAAAACGATGGTGTGCATGGCACAGTGTTGAGTGGTGGTTTGTTCTGCTGTACTTACAGTCACTATGAGTCAGATTTGACTCAATGGCACCGGACAATAACAACAACAGTTTTGCTCTCTCTCTCCCTCTTCCCAATCCCCAGTACATTAAACTGCAAGAGGCTTTTGTTAGAGCTTTTTAACAAGTGGATAACCTCTACCTGATCGACTTATGCCTTCATGGGAACATCATTTCCTAGGGAACTGAGAAGGATTCAGTTCCTTCTTGTTTTAGCCTCTTCAATGTACTTCTGAAGTGATAAGGGATCCACTGTTACTTGCATTTTGGCTCCTTGTTGCTTTAACTGACATCAATATCTGGCATGTGAGCTCTATTTCTAATTCAAGTTCTAACACTTCTTTGGTGCTGAATGTCTGTCTTATTATTAGGTATGTCTTTAACCCTGGAATGTATCAGTTACTCTCAGAAAAACACCTGGTATCATCCATATTGAATCCAAAATGTTGTGGCCAGACATACTTCTGAATGACAACTAGCAGTCAGAGTAACTTCAAAGGATCAAAGGAGACAAGGTAAACAGTCTTCCTTTTATATGTGATGTTCCCATACAAAGTTGTATCAAGTGAATTCATCATATCTGGACTATATTAGTTTATGATTAACATTTTTGTCATCTGGGTATGGGATAAGAGGATTAATGAGTCCCTGTGGCTTTGAGAACTGCCAAGTGAAGACATATTCTAGGTTTCCATTGTTAATACATTATATTAGAATGAATTCAGTCGATCTCTGCTGGGCTACATATTCACCAAAGCCATCTAGAAATATTTCCTTAGTTACTTTGAAAACTGCTGCCAATAGCCATAGTTCTCATAAAGAAGATATTCCATTAACATTTTACGAAGTCAGGGATTTCCTTTTGGCATCTGAAAACATAGATGTTTACTTCAGTTAAACAATAAGATTGACAGTTTGTAATGTTTCATCTATTAACATAGTTTCTCAGAAACTCAAAGCTAGGAATTCTTCAAGGGTGTCTCTTAAATTATGTTTTTAATTCTGGCCATGCATTTGATATTTTGTTTATTGTTTCAACGCACTTTAAAGTATGTTTTGAATTAATTAAGCTATAAAAACCAGTTAATAATATAATTACTAATATTTAATCCATAGTAAATATTTGTTCATTTGATTTATAATAAGATAGATTAAATTAAATTTTAAAATAATTTAAAATTTAAAGTAAGTTACACTCCAAGAAAGAATATTCAAGGAAGCACAGCAAATTTAAATAAAGACTATCTCCAAATAAACTGATTATAAAGTAGAGGAAAAAGAAATGGTTTTATTAGTTGGTTAG
The DNA here is from genome assembly GCA_007922755.1 of Pedetes capensis. Classification (NCBI taxonomy): domain Eukaryota; kingdom Metazoa; phylum Chordata; class Mammalia; order Rodentia; family Pedetidae; genus Pedetes; species Pedetes capensis. Next base: position 83,388 of record VMDO01006659.1, read on the forward strand.
ATTTTATTGATTAGATTCAAATGTCATGTCCACTGTTGAACTTGGAAGAGTGTAGGTCATCTTGGACAAAGACAGAATAATATATGAGGATATGAGAGAACATTTATTTTATGTATTTTTAAAAATCTATTTGCGCTCAGTAGTATCCAAATCTCCTGGGGGAGAAATAGGATATTAGAAAGAAAGTTATTGCTGAGTCATTTTTAAGCAAAACTGGATTTACAATCTACTCCATAGCTGTGGATTAGAAAGAGGAGAGATCACGTTACTCAGGCAGGATCACCTGGGCCCAGATGAAGGCAGCCTGAGTTAGAGTTATAAGGAAGGAAATGGAACCTTTCCTTGGAGTAGGAGGCTGAGTGTGGAGAAACAGTGATTTGGCTCTGGGAGCACCATCCTGAGGACTTCATATGGCCACTGGAGCCTACAGAGGGATTAATCCAGGAAGATGAGTGAGGATGTGAAAACCATCCCTTCCTTCTGCAATGGTCCTGTCAATATGCTTTTACTCAGGAGCTTAGGGACATCTTCTCAGCCACAGCTGCCTGCTTATCTACCATGGTTTGTCCAGTCTAAGTACACTCATTTGTGCATTAAGAATTAGAGTCCTTCAAACTGTCCCCAATTTCCACCCACCTGATTCTACATTATATGTTTGTTTGTTGTTGTTGTTAGGTGCCATAGAGTCGGGTCCTTAGTGACCCTCACAGGGTTTTTGATGGGTAATTGTTTTGGGAAGGGGCTGCCATGTCCTTCTCCTATTTTTGCAGTGCTGGGGATCAAACCTGGGTCCTCAGAGAGTGCAGAGCAGCACTCTATCAATGGAGCTAAATCCCAACCAACATTATACGCTAGGACTCTTAAAAGTCCCAGAAACAGAAAGTAGGATCTTTAAGTCAATGATATGGGATAATACTAGTAGCAAAACTCAGGGTTTGTGCTTAAGGATGACCTGAACGCAGTAAAATTTACTTCCCTTACACAAGCAATTTAATCTTCTTGGCTAAAATAAAACAAAGGCAATAACATCAACTTCAAGATCATTATGAGGGCTTCAGTTATGTACATTACATTGCAAGATACCTGGAAGATGATAGACATTAAATGACAAGCAATATTATTTTGTTTAGTAAAATAGAATGTTTCACATGATTTTATGATTTCTTTTGTCACAATGATTATCATTTTCTTTTTGTTGTTGTTGTTTTGTTTTCTGTGGTAGTCTCCATATAACCCTGCTTGGTGTGGTAATGAAGGAAGTAACAAATGTAATTTTTGCCAGAGTTTTTAAAACATTTTGTATATGTAGTAAATAATAAAATAGTGCAGATTCTGCAGTTGAGTATGTTATTGTAGCATCTCCTTTGTGTAGTTGTAATGTTATTGAGTAAAGATGAGAATGACTTATGATATGAACTGCATCTTTCATCACTGGCAGTAGTATTTGTACCAAGCCAACACTCATGTGACCTGCTACATTCACTAGGATATAGCAGGAGGACATTGTCAACGGTACTGAAGATGACCAGGTAATGATCATGGGTTCATAGAAGGATCAAATTTGAAACTTTCCATATTTAAAGATCATATTCTTACCATCCTAACTAATAACCATAAATAACTTAGGAAACTTAATTTCTAGATATGTTCAACATGAAATGGACATTGATTTTTTTTCACAAGTAATTAGAAGTTCCTATACACTGGATAAGAGTAGTGCTAAGTGAAAAATCAGAAAGAAATTTAAAAAGAAGTGGGAATACCAATGATCCTTTTATCTTAGAGCTGCTGCTCTTGCTCAAACCTCTCTCCAAAATTCACAGAAAGCCACATATTTTCTTCCTTCAGTTCTTTCTAGTCCTTATTTGAATAACAAATTATGAGAGACTTCTTCCCTTATCCCACTATATAACCTCCACCCAAAAAACAGCATTCCCTTTCACCCTTCTATTTAAGTGTCATTTTATATTTCTTCACAACATATATGAACTAAAATATCAAGTATTAATTGGTTTACTTTCTTCCTTTCTATTCTCTAAACATAAGCTCTGCTTTTGTCAGGAATATATCTATGGTGTTCAACATTTCCAATACATGGGGAAGTATTTGAGAGCTAAGAGTTCTGAAATATCTATTGAAATATTTTATACCAATGAATAAGATATTAAATGAGAATGTTAACTATAGATTTTTTCTAAGTTTTGAGTAATCTCTGCATCCTTCCAAGCCAGATTATTAATAAGACAATTTTTTGACTGACTGAACATGTCAGGGAATAGAAGGTAACATGCAAGGGCAGGTTGGTAACATTAGTAAAGAATGCATTTGACAGATTATAGAACAAGTCAAGATAACTGTATCCTAATTAAGTACAGCTGACAGAGTGGTCCTCTGCACTCTCTGAGGACTTGGGTTCAATCCCCAACCCAGCAAAAATGGGAGAAGGACATGGCAATCCACTGCCAAAACAATCAGCCTTTGAAAACCCTATGAGGGTTGCAGAGTCAGAACTGATTTGAAAATACCTAACAATGAATACTGAATATACCATGGACTGCCAAAAGAACCAACAGATCTGCCTTAGAAGAAATGCCACCAGAGTGCTCCATGGAAGCAAAGATGGCTAGACTGCATCTGAGGTATTTTGGACCTGTAGTCAGGAGGGACTAATCTGTGGAGAAAGACATTAATGTTTGGGAGAGTGGCAGGTCAATGAAAAAAAGGAAAACCTTCCACTAGATGGATTGACACAGTATCTGCAACAATGGGCTTAAAACGTAAATAATGTTATGCACCTGGCACAGAATCAGAGAATGTTTCATTCTGCTGTACACAGAGTCACTGAGTCAGACCTGACTCAATGACACCTAACAACAACAAAAACAACAACAGCAATCAAGTATTGAATGGCTCTTTTCACTCAGTAGGAAGACTGAGGGTAAGCAATTGATGGCTAGTGTAGTTGCTCAGTAATGACATCAGGGATTCAATTCTTTTTGTGCTCTGCCATTATCAGAGTTTTGGCTTTAATTCTCCTGATGGTTCTAAAACAGCCTCTATTTCTTCCACTCTTACTTTCACTTTGGAGAAAGAAGGATCAAAGTAGAACAAAGGCTGAAGATCCTGAGTTAACTGAATTTGTTCCATTTTATCAAGAAAATAAAACCCTTCCCAGAAGTCCCATCATCAGACCCCTGTCTTTGTCTTACTGTACAGAGCTCTAGGAGCACAGGGAGAAGGGGTTTGTGGTCAGGTCATGTGTGAGATCTAATAACACATTTCTGACACAGGAAAAACTCTTAGGGGAATACTGATAGATAAGACTTAGTGAACATTTGCTAACATTCAAAATCTATGAAGAAGAAGGCTGTAGTGGATATAAAGAGAAGATTTTTCCTGTATTATTCTCCAAAAGCTTCAAAGACAAATAACAGAAACAAATAATGAGCATGGGGAATAGAATCAAAGTTGTCTGAAACAATGTCTATAAAGAAATTTGCCTCTAGGGACCAATCTTCCACAATCTGTTCTCTAAAAATCACTTCTTCTGAGTGATTCAAAACCTAGCATATATCCAGGATAAAAATAAGATGTTGATGAAAAACATGATCCCCCTGGAGATAGGAGGCATTTTACCGTTGAAGTTGATATGCCACACTGTCATCCTCCAAAGACTGCCATTTGCTGGGAGAAAGTCTTAGCCTGCTTTCTGCACACAAACTTAAGTCCAGTCTACTGATTCTCAGAGAGTTTTATTTGTTGTTGTTAGGTGCCTTTGAATCAAGTATGACTCATAGTGACCCAGTGTACAACAGAACAAAACACTCATCAATTATGTGCCAGGCAAAAAATTCTTTTTATGTTTAAGCCCATTTTTGCAGACACTATGTCAGTCCATATGGTTGAGAGTTTTCAATTTTTTGTTGACCTGACACTCTCCCAAACATGATGTCCTTCTCCAGGGATTGATCCCTCCTGACAACATGTCCAAAATATATCAGACACAGTCTAACTATCCTAGCATCCAAGAAACACTGGAATTGCACTTCTTCTAGGACAGATCTGTTGGTTCTTTTGGCAGTCCATGGTATATTCCATATTTGTCTCCAGCACCATAATTCAAATGTACCAATTCTTTTCCTTCTCCCTTGTTCGGTATCTAGCTTTCACAACCATATGATGCGACTGAAAATACTATGGTATAAGTCAGGTGCACCTTTGTGGTCAATGTGACATCTTTACCTTTCAACACTTTAAAGAGGTCTTTTGCAACAGGTTTTCCCAGTATAATACATCTTTTGATTTCTTGACTGCTGCATCCGTGGGTGTTGATTTTAGAACCAAGTAAAGCAAAATCATGGACAACCTCAAACTCTCTGCATTTATCATGAAGCTGTATATTGACCCAGTTGTAAGGACTTTCGTTTTGCTGATGTTAAGTCTCAATCCATACCGAAAGCTGTGTTCTTTGATCTTCATCAGTAAATGTTTCAAATCTTCTTTGGTTTCAGCAAGCAGAGTTGTATCATCTGCACAATGCAGGTTGTTAATGAGTCTTCCTCCAATCAAGATGCCATGTTCTTCTTCATAAAGTTCAGCTTCTCAGGTTAGCTGCTCAGCATAGAGATTGAAATGGTACAATGACAACATAAAGCCCCAACACACAACTTTTTCAAGTTTAAACCAGGCAGTGTTTCCTTTTCTGTTCCAACAACTACCTCCTTGTGGGGTATCCTTTAATAGAAGATAATAAGGACAAATCGCTAAACTCACAATAGCAGGGACATTAATATCAGCTACTTATGGTAATCAATTTAATTTTTCACTTTAAAATAAAAATGACTTAATAAGACTCTTCAGGGTTTTAGAATCAATAAAATACGAAAAAAGTTCTAAAATGAATATAAAGAAAAATTAACAAGGAAAAAATGTAATCATTTGGGGTACAAATAAAATTAGTAAAAATCTTAATCACCTAGAAGAAAAAAGACAAAACAATAAATAAATACAAAGAAATTTAAAAAAAGAAAGCTCTCAGGAAATGTAAACAATCAAATAGCAAGGAAAATAACATGATTTGGTGTAAATAAAGCATTCTGAGGAAGTCCTAGTGGATAAAACCAAGGAAATCCAGAATACATAGCATATCAAAAAGAAACAGAAATTGTGGCTGGAAATAAACACAGCACATCAACCTGAACACTCTAATATTTAGCTAATAGAAATATAAAATGAGGAGAAAAGAAAAAAATGGAGAAAACATAAATTATGAATCAGATTTAAAAGCTCTCAAGTTCAAAATAATCATATTACTAAGCATTTCATTATAAACTTAAGTATAAAATTCAGAATACTAAGGAAAAGAAATAATAATTCTAGATAGAAAAATTCCTGTAGCAACTAAATTGAAACAGCAATTCCTCCCCTAAAAAATGTTCACTCAAGAAGAAATGAGACTTCACAAGCATCATCCTTCTTATCATGATTATTTAAGCCCTTTACAATTCCAAGAAAATCTAGTCCCATAGGCAGCTCAAATGGTTACCTAACTACTGTTTCCCATTTTAAAAGCCAGCATTCTATAGATCTGGGGACAAAGATTTACAAACCACATTTTTCCCTTGCCAACTGGCTTCTCTGTTAAATTCTTACAATAACAGATGTTAGAGAGAGACACAAACACTACAAACATACACACAGACAAGAAAGTGTATAAAAAAAACACCTGCTTTTTCTTGTTTGATTAGTAGTCCTATGAACATCACCCCAATAGTACCTTTCCACTCTGAGAACAGAGTGCTTCCTCTTCATCATTTTCCCACCACTTCCAAAAACATTTTTATTGCACCCTTACAGACAACTTTTCTAAGTAGTTCTCCTTTTCCCAAATTCCCAAGCTCAGGGATTTGTTCTCTGAGGCTCCTTCACAGAATTCTTGAGGGGCAATATATGTGATACATAATATATAATATAATATCTGTAATATTTAAATAGTATTACATACCTAATTACTAATTACTTTGATTGTGAACATTATTGGTACACTTTTCAAAAGACAAATTTAATTTTCTCATTTTTTGGATCCATTAATAATAAGAAATGTCATAATAAAATATTTGATTAAGCATCCAGAGTAGAATATGAATATTTTACCCATTGCAATTTACATTATTTGTCAGAAGTTAGTAAACTCACATGGTCCCAAATCATTACACAAAAAACATTTGCTGTAGAAAACCTCACTGTCACTTTTGCCTCCGCTCGTTATTTCTACCATCTGTGAGTAATCACTTTGTTTCTGAAAGGTGTCTTTATAGGAAATCCTTTCAAAAAATCCAAGCAAATCTATATCATTTTTCCCTTTTCTTTCACAATAATAGCACTCTATGTGCTTTTCTGCACCTTGCTTTCTTTCACTTAGCAATGCATCATGAAGTGTGGAGAATGGAACATTAGCACATACACATTTCTACCTCATGTTAAACAGATACATACTCTTCCATTTTGTAGATGTATCAGTATATTTCAATTTTGAGAGAGACACCTAGGTTGTTTCTAGTCTTTTATAAATGATACTCCATAGGATAAGCACGAACACTGTCATTTCATACAATCAAACATAGAAACTAGAAAGAAGTAGGACACAGAAGAAGGGCTCTGATGAGACCATCTTACATTATGGACAGTATGTGAAGCAATTTGGAACATTCAGATATCAAAGAATGCTCAATTATTTAATACTTAAAGTGTAAAGTTTAAATACATTATTTTAAGTAAATGAGCACTCATAGGCTGTCTAATTATCAAGAACTTGTAAGTTGATATGGAAGAGAAATACAGATAGTGTGAATGGTATCAGATTAGGATGAATAAATTGGTTTCTGATTTTTCTATGGTGAGAAAACAATGGGAATTCCAAGCTGGCAAATCACTGTACAAACATAAGCACATGTTATTTAGAATAATGGAGATCCTTGTTAAAAGTGCTGAAAACATGAATAAAACATCTAAACATCATTACTTCGGTGAGGTATGATTGAGTGTAAAATGTGACTCACAACTTTTTATGACCTTAATGTCACTCTGGGTGTGTATGTGAATTATTCTGTGTTGTTAGGTGCCATAGATATTATAGTAGAAATAAAATCTATAATAATAAAATAATTAAAACTTTTAAAATCAAATTTAGAACCAAAATAGATATCTATATAACACAGATGGTTTGCAAGTGAGTACAATTAGAAATAGAAGTAATTCTTAACAATAATTTTCTTCTGAACTATAGTAAGTTTGTCTTTGTGAAATAACTAGAAAACAAATGCTTCAAGCAAAATTTTTCTCTTTACATATTAAATATGAAAATATTGCAAATATATTTTCAACTATAATTATATTACCCATTAAAATAATCATAGTGTTAACTTTCTCCAGTTTAATTATATCTAATGTGTATACTTAATCAGAAAAGTTAATAAATTATGGTTTTTTCTATTTGACCTTACTAAATCCATCAAGACAAGTTGTTCAGGAAATAATGCCTGTGGAGAGATTATTAACAGTTTCCTGCTTCTGGACTGATAGAATTCTGGTTGACAGAAGCAAACACAAAGGCTCTGTGGCAATGAGAGTAATAACAAGATGAGGGCAGGTGAGTTTGGCACAAAGATTGCAGTGATTGCAACGTATGACTCAAAGTTAGTATAAAAGCATTTGTTAAGGGCTGTAGAGTGCAAATCAATAATCTAGATACTTGAATGTGAGGTCAAGCTAGAGAAGTCATGAAATGGAAACTGACAAAGCACAGAATTAAGAAATCATAAAGCTGAAGGTGACTCTAGAAGGTGCTTGAGACTTTCCTGGAAGGAACTGAAATTTATCGAAAAAGACAATATTTTTTATTGCTTGTTTAAAACATCCAATCTTATATAAACACATAAAATGTAAAATCTAATATAAACAATAAAATATAAATTTGTATTTTAAAATAATTTTAATATCTGTCTAAGATTATTTTCCTTCTAAGTAAAATATTCTTATTCAAAATATTATTAATTTTTTCCATTGAACTAGTAGCTATTTCATTCCAAATGAGTAACTTTTTTAGTGTTCTTCCATTTTCACATTAAAGTTCTTCCATTTTCACATTGGTATATTTTAATCACATAATGACATTCTGCAATTATTATGTACACTTCCCACCATTTATATTGCTCCAGAATTAGTTGGTGTGGTCATTTATTTTATTTATCCTTCCTCATCCTTTAAAATGCTCCCACGTTACACCATTATGATATGCACTTCTCACATATTCTTTTGGTCAGGAGCTTTTACTACTTATGGTTATTTTGAATAATTGAGTGGGCTAAAATTAAGTATTCTCACAATTTTTTGAACCACCCTTTACTGTTATCACTATATTATTACTATAAACTTAGATTTTTAATTATAACTCTTCTTGTTCTTGAACTTACTTACAATTTATTTTATTAAAGTTCTTTAATACAAAAGTACCTTAATCTTTTTGTTGACACTAGTACTTCACAGCCTTAAGAAATTCAGTTCTCCATATTGTTTTGTTAAGATTTAAATGACTTATTTTCAACTTATTGGTTGAATGTTCAGGAAGTATCCGGGTATATTATTTTGCACAGGAAAATATGATATAATTTCATGATAGTGTTTCCTGGTTATGCTTATTCTATAGCTAACTCATATTTTATTAAATGTATATTTTACCTGACAATCACTCATATATCATTCATTATACTAATGGAATAATATCAGGAGTTGCTGATGAAGAAATGCAACATATGTTGAGCCAAACTGGTGGATCCAATCTTTATAAATTCAGGGCTCAGTGTAACCAGTATAATTTCTAGACAAATCCTGGTGAAACAGCATAACTAACAAAATAATTATTATAAATTCATCCCAAGATTAAAAAGATGCAGGTCTCTTTCCAACAGGAAAGAGCAATATTTGCATAGTACAGATATTATCATTTCCCCCTCCACTGGAATCTCTTTGCAAAGCAGCTATCACATCATAGATCTGTTAGATGGTACAAGTAGTTGGGTCACAATTTGGCTGTTTTTTCTTCTTACAGTTATATTACTCAGTTGCTACATGAGAGCAAAATGAAATTGTGAAATTTTTTAAAAATTCCTTTTATAAATTTCTCAGCAACAATCTTAGTCTTTCCTACATTTAATTCTTCATATTCTGATCTCCCATTTCATTCTCAATCTATTGCAAAGTAGTCCCCACATATATTTCATATAATGTGAATTTCAATGTCACCAATCATTTCTTATTAAACAACCCCTAGATGATTATTCAAATCTCATTTTGTTTAATTATCTAAAGCCTTTGGCATTAGAAAAAACAGTTTCTGTGTTCTCTTATTTTCAAACTTCCTCTTATTTTATGTGATACTCTCTGCAGATATTCTCTCTGCCTTGTGGTTACTCATTGCTTCTTTTTTCTGGTCCCTATTATTCAACCATTTCTTAATAATGAATTTCCTTAGGTTCCTACACATAGCTTTATACTCTTATTCTGCACATCTCTTTTGGGTACATCTATTCTCTCAACTTAATTTCTTCACCAAATATTGGATGAGCCCCTAAAATGCCTAAGATACTAATTTAGCTATTAGAGATAGAACTGTGATAATGTCAGATAATCTATGCCCTAAAGCAGCTTATGCTGCAAGGAACATTTCATTTTAAAAGCTGACATTACATTTAAAAAATTACAGCATTATTCACAATAGCCAAGATGTAGAATCAACATAGGTGTCCATCAACAGATGAGTGGATAAGGAAATTATGGCTTATATACAGCATGGAGTTTTATTCAGCCATAAGGAAGGACAAAATTATGACATTTTCTGGAAAATGGATGGAACTAGAGATCATCATTTTAAGCAAATTAAGCCAGGCTCAGAAAGATAACCATTGCACGTTTTCTCTGAAATGTGGTTGTTAGACTTCAACATGTACTCATTATTAAAACATGTAGCTCATGAAAGCAAATGGGACCTAAGAAGGGAAAGATAATGGACTAAAGAAAATGGGGAGGGGGCAAGAAGGAAAAGTAATGAGAGATAATGTAAAAAAATCATGTATGTTGCCCTTTTGGCAAAATCAGGATACACATATATAGAAAGATATACTAAAAAAAAGACATGAAAGTACAAAGATAATCATTGGTGAGGAGAGAGAGGATGGAGGAGGGGGGTCACACAAGTATAAGGAAGTGAACATGAGCAATGTACAATGAAATGTATGCGTAGAAATGTCATAATAAACCCATTAAGTTGTACATTAAAAATTACTAACAAAACAGTAAAAAATAACAAAAATAAAATAAAGTTCTGTGTACAATCTAAATAATATTCACCACAGGATGTTTCTAAGGAATTTTTCTAAGGATTTTTCTAAGGAATATCTATATTTTAGTATTTTAGTAAAGGTCATGGGGAAAAAGACATAATCTAAAGGAATTTAAAAAAATAAAAAGTGATTAAAAAAATCTATAACATATCACCAGGTAAGTGACAAGGAGAAAAATTTTTTAAAAAAATAATAAAAAGAGAGATAAGAAGGATAAGGATTTTCATGAACTGAGGAGGAGACAGAGTCTATTTCTTGAGTAATATTATCTAGTATGAACTCATTGATAGACAACTTTTGAATAGAAACCTGAAGAACATAAGGAAAACAGCAACATGCATAACTAAGGGAAATTTGACAGAAAATACAGTAAGTGCAAAGATCCTGAGCCATGAGTGTAGTTGGGATGTCATTGTATTTGAGGAACATCAATGAGAACAACTAACTTGGAGCTGAATCGTCAATCCTCCAGAACCTTGAATGTCACTACAAAAATTATGGCTTTACTCTAAATGATCTAGAATATCAGCAGAGGGTTTTGTGCGTATAAGTGACAGAATCTAATGTATGTGTGTCTGCAGCCATACCACTGTGGTGTTCAATCCCATCATCTGAGAAGCTAACCAGGGTCGAGCCTCCTTAGTACTTGGATGGGAGACCACCTGAAAATACCAGGTGCTATAGGCTTGGGAGAAGAACTTGGCAACCCACTCCCCAAACACAATTAGCCACTGAAAACCCTATGAATAGCAGAGAAGCACTAACAATACTGTTTTGCCTTTTGTACATACAGTTGCTATGAGTCAGACACTGACTCAATGCCACCTAACAGCAATAATGTCTGTGTGTAAAGGATCAATTTGGCTGTGCTTTTGAGAACTGATTTGGAGATGGACAACAGCAGAGCAGAGAGATAACTTAAGGATGTCTGATAATTATTCAAATACAACATGAGTAGCTCAAAACATGCACATTCTGAAAATATTTTGAAGACATAGCCAAAAGGAAAGAGATGAGTTGAAGATAACAGTGTTTTGCTCTGAGCGTTTGAAAAGATGAAATTCTGTGAACTGAGATGGAGAAGATTCCAGAAAGAGTACACTTTTAGAAAATACTTTTATATTAAACATTAAATTAAAACACCAACAAAGGGAGACAGATTAAGAAAAAAGAGATCCCGAGAATGAATTGGCAATCAAAATCAACGACTTATTCTCCATTCATGATAAAACTGGGAAACATAACTAACACTCATAACTATCTCTTGTTTCCCACCTTCCATCCCATCTTCAACATAAGCGAGTCCATGACCATCCAGTTTCTTCACTTCCATGTTATAATTCTTACTGAAATCCCACACCACCTCATTACTGTAAGATAATTTCTGCATTTTTCCTAGTTAACTTTCTTTCTTTCTTTCTTTCTTTCTTTCTTCTTATGGTATTGAGAGTTGAACTCAGGGTTTTGCACTTGCATGCTTTGCAAGTTGCTGAACCACTCTGCTTCATGCCCAGCCCATTTTTTGTTTACATTTTTGAGACAGGGTCTCACCAAATTACACAGACTGCCTCTGGTCTGGAACTTGCGATCCTCCTGTCTCTGCCTCCTGAGCCACTGGGATTATAGCCATTCTCCTCCTTGCCCAGGTCCTAGTTAATTTCTTAACAAAACACAATGATGATTGTTTGGTGGCTGTTGTACTCTTGATTTGGCTTCTCCTGCAAAATATTTCTTGGTTATCCTTTCCTCTTTACTTTAGAAGGTCATTGACTTTCTCCTTGGCTAGCATATCCTCCTCAACAGGACTATTAAAACTCAAGTCTTTGTCCCTTTTGAGTCCTACCCTGTGCTCTTTCCCTAGGTAATCTCATCTACAACCACAGGTTCTCAGCAGCTCACATATTTTGCCTTGTGTCTAGTCGTGTCCTCTAGGATTCAATTGCCTACATGCATCTCCTTTTGGAATCTGAAAGACACCTAAATTCAATCTGTTCTGAATTGAATGACCTTCCCTCCCCAGAACCTGGTCTTGTCTATTTGACAGTATGGCATTACTGTTTTAATTTATCCAAGTTACTTTCCTTTTAGTCTCTCTCTCTCTGTTCCAAATCCCTTATTAATAGGATGACTTTACTTTGGAAATATCACCTGAACTTGTCCATTTCTCTCTCTCTGCTACCACCTAGTCCAAGTTACTGTCATCTCCCACCAGAGCTCCTAAAGCAGAGCTACCTGCATCATCACCCGTTCTCATTTTCACCTGGCACTCCACTTTCCCATTTTAGCAACACTTTTACTACAGGTGGAATTTATTTGTGTGATTATTTGATTAATATATGTTTCTCCCATTAAATTAAGGATAATTAAGCATACCCCTATATGCTAGAACAAGATTTAAAATTAAAAAGGGACTGGGAATGTGGCTTAGTGGTAGAGCACTTGTCTAGCATGTGTGAAGATTGGCTCCAAACCAGAGCACAAAAATAAATAAGTAAATGATAAGTAACTAAATATGCAAGCATTCAGAGCATTGGGTTTGTATACTACAGACTATACATTAATATATTTCTTATCTATTTTACAGAGGTGACATTCAATGAGGTAATTATGTATAAACCTAATATTCTTTGATCACCAGTGTAAATGTTTTGACACTGATTTTTAAAGATTTGTAATGATGACTACTATTCATTTGGAACCTTACATAATTAGGCTTTTTGCCAGGAATGTCAAGATTTCAAATTCTTAACATATTTTATCAAAGTAATATTTTTATTCACTTGTGATAGATAACTGAGACTCAAATGATACTCTTAAGGTCACACATTTTCTATGTGGCAAAGTCAAGATACAAACTAATGTCTTCCGGGTTTCAAAGTTTTGTTTATTTTATTGCACAGGACTTCTTCTCATCTTAAAAAGCCACGTAAATGAATAATAAAAGCATGAACATCTGTTAGACTGTACCAAATCTCTTGACCAATTCAGTAACCTCTCCTCAACAGATAAAATACAGGGAGGGTATGCCTGGTTAATGCTATATTAGTCACAGTCTTAGATGTTTCAGTTGTATTACACCTGTTAAAATAAATGCAATTTATTATATATATTAAAACATACAAATATATATAAATTTGATAGATGAAAAATGTGGTATTGAAAGGTTGTAGAAGAGAGGTGTTATTTGAAAATTTATGTTGGCATTCCCACTAGGCTGTTGGGGAAGAGTTAAGCAACAACAGCAACAACAAATTTCATACTTGATATGAAGCATTTATAGATACTCTATGGTGAAAAAATTAAACTTAAATATCACATAAACATGAGTGACTGATCTACACCATGCAGCAAAACTATTTCTAAACATGAAGCTAATATCAAAAATCATACAGAAAAAATTTTAGATTTATCTACATAAACATTTGAGACATAATATAAGGAAGCCACTATATTTCTAACCACATCGAAAAAAAATTGAAAAGAACAAAATCTTACCTAAAAATGTTTGTTGTACTCATGATAGACAGTAGGCAAATAGTTCTATTATACTGAAGATAATCATAATTTGAAAGAATGAGTAATTATCCCAGTTGAAAAAATAAGAAATTCATGTGAAAGCATTTTTCTAAGTATATAAGAGGAAATTAATTTTAAAAGGCCATTACTGAAATCAAAAAGTACTTATAAAAAAGGAAAATAAAAATAAGATTTATCAAGTTTTTACTTATTAGAGTGGCAAAATTTTAGTTATGATATTAATATTTACTATGAACAAGTGATTGTTGTTATTGGTAGGTGCATTCCAAGTTAGTGTTTGACTCACAGTGACCCTACTACAACAGGCAAAACAGTATTGTTAGTGCTATTATAGAGTTTTCAATGGCTTATTGTTCTTTGGGGGAGTAGATTACCAGGTCCTTCTCCCAAGCCTATAGCACCTGGTGTTCCCAGGTGGTCTCCCATCCAAGTACTAACCAGGTCAGGCCGTGCTTCACTTCTGAAATCTGATGGGATTGGATGCCACAGTGCTATGGCTACAGGCAAATCAAACTTTGTTGTTGTTGTTAGGTGCTGTCGAGTCGAGTCCGACTCATAGCGACCCTATGTACAGCAGATCGAAACACTTGCCGATTCTGTGCCAGGAAAACGATCTTATTTATGTTTAAGCCCATTGTTGCAGACACTGTGTTAATCCATCTGGTGGAGCGTTTTCCTCTTTTCCATTGACCTGCCACTCTTCCAAACATGATGTCCTTCTCCAGGGATTGTTCTCTCCTGACTACATGTCCGAAATATGTAAGACGCAGTCTGGCCATTTTTGCTTCCAAGGAGCACTCTGGTTGTACCTCTTCTAGGACAGATCTGTTGGTTCTTTTGGCAGTCCATGGTATATTCAATAGACGTCT